>JANHGN010024375.1:6391-22610 GCA_024605025.1 Megaceryle maxima
GAAATCACCAATCATGTATAATCAAGGGTGCATGGCTTTTAAGTAGTGACCAATCATATAGGGGATAGTAGCGCATGTTAGGGATAACAAGATATATAAGCAACTGTGTAACTCATAATAAACGGCATTCACTTGATCACATTGGTCTGTGTGTGATTGTCCATTAGTGTCTCCCGCAAGCACTAATTAAACTTACAAAAGTTTATATAAATCAGTGATGGTGTTTTAGTTCCCAATGAAATGCAGAAATCTTGTGTTCACTTCTTTGCTCTTTGGTATATATATATTTTTAATTATTTCTCCAGATCACCTGTTATTTTGCTCCTGAAAACAGTTACAATAATTTTCTCTTTTAATTAAATTTATCACATTTTTTTTCATTTACAGAAAAAAAAATCACTTTCTATTTTGGACTTAAGTCTCAATTAGGTCAAGATGATAAGCACTCAAAAAAGAATAAAATTTATGGGGTTTGGGTTTTGAGTTGTTTGGGTTTTTTTTTAATCTTCTTTACATCTCGTTTCAAATTACATAGATCAGAATACCCAGGATTTAGAATTTTTAAAAATTATATATTTTATATATATATTTTATATATATATTATAAAGTATACTGTTTAATACCAATCTACTAAGTGACTCTTTCATTTTAACAGATTGCTTGTGAAGACCTGTGTCCTGGTTTGAGTGAGAACAGAACTAATTCTGTTCAGTGCGTTTACTTTTCAGCTCAGTTCTTCTAACTAACTGCACTTTCTGAAGTTAGCAGTCTGTTTTCACAGACAGTGCTGCGAGCAGTGATAACACTCAATGTTTAGAATTACTACCAAGAATTGGTATGCAGACTGAGGCCACTGCTGTATCTTGTGTACCACATTGGGGGGTGCAGGAAAGTGAAAGACTGCACCTGCAGGGAGGAGCGGACAGGGCAGGTGACCCTAACCTGCACAGTGAAGTATTCCATCCCATATACATTATACTCGGTATTAAGCTGAGGGATCCAGAGGGTCTAGGGTTCCTCTCTTGGCCCGCTTTGGCATAGGTCCTCTTCTGTTTCCTTCCTCAGAGCATCCAAGGAGGACTCTGTCTGTTCTGCCTTCGATCCCAATTGGTGTGCTCCTGAATTCAATATCAGAACCCAACTCCTGAACACAGCTCCCATCTGCTGCATGGCCCAATCCAGGACTCCCCTGGTGCCTGCTCCACAGCATCAGTTGGTGGTGGTGATGCAATTAACATTGGGGCAGGGGTGTTGGGTTCAATAATGGTTTTGTATATATGTATATATATTCCATTTTTATTATTTTAATTTTCTTTAAATCTGTTCTACTTTCCTTTTCTAATCACTAAGTCTCTCTCCCTTATTCCTTTTCTCTTCCCCTTTGGGGAGGGAAGGTAGTTAACAGAGAACATCTGTTATTGGTCTAAGGGGCCACCCTGACCTTAAACCATGACAGATTTATTGGTGCCCAATGTGGGGCTAGATCAGAGCTCTGACAGAGTGCCCAAATAGTTCAAATTCTGCTTGAGGCAGATTAGCATAGTGAGGAGCAGTATAACTTCCCAAGATAAAACCAAAGTATTCTTAGTAATAAAATCCACTATGTAATGCCCGTGGTACAGAGATGCTCTTGCTGCCCAATTCAACACAATATAATCAGTGATGAACACCTCAGGTAAGCAGCGGCTTTCTCCCAGTGCCCAAAGAGGTCTGATCGTAACATCGTGAAAAGTGAAACCAGCTTCTTCCTACATTTTGTTTGCATATCTAAATGAAAAGTTTCCATCTGCAGTGTTGGATAAGCTAACAAAAAAAAGGTTAGAAGCTGCACTTTTCTATAGAGACCACTTTGTTATAGGAGGAATCTCTCATAACCTTCTTAAAGCATTCATTGTTGCTGAGAATGGGAAGGTTAGTACTAAGAAGAAAGGTTTTAGATTTTAGAAGAGCAAACTTCAGCTTGCTCAGAGCTCAGTGGTGAGGGATTCAATGGGAAGCTTCTATGATGGATAAAGAAGCTAGTGAGTAGTGGGAGTTTAAAATGAACACTCTCCAAGACACAAAAAATGGTTCATCCACTTTAAAGGTAAGATAAATAGGTGGAGTAGGACACCATTGGCTTAACTTCAAGCTTCTGAGTCTGCTGAAAACCAAGAGAAGCCTACAAAAGGTAGAAAATCAGAAAAACACCCATTGAGAACTACAAAGACACTGCCAGGGCATGCAAAGATGCAGTTAGAAAACCAAAATCTCAACTCAAACCAAAATTGGACAGATGTCAAAAACTACAAGAACGGGTTTTTCGGGTATATAAAACCCAATCATAAACAGAAGGAAAATATTGGCCTGCTGCTAAACAGAAGGGGTGAATTAGTCACCAACAATGCTGAAAAGGCAGATTTTGACCCTTTCTTCACCTGTGTCTTTACTAGCACTGATGTGCCCTGGATTTTGGAACAAAAATCTAGGTCGATGCAAACACAGACCTAGTACCTGTGAAGGAAGAGTTGGTATTTGAACTACTGCAGGAGCTTGATCCCTACTGATCAATGGGCCAAGATGTTAGCCACCCAAGGATATTAAGAGCTGTCTGACATCATCATAAGGCTATTTTCCATAATATTTGAGAAGCTGTGTAGATCACGAGACATCCCAGAAGACTGGAAAAAGGCTAATCCCTTCTACAAGTAGGGCTAAAGGACGATCCAGAAACTTAGAGGTCAATAAGTCTTACTTCAGTCACTGGGAATGTTATGGAGTGAATCCTCTTGGGGGCTATCACAAGTCAAATAAAGCATGCGACTGGGAAAAAACAGCATGGATTCAACAAGGGCAAATTGTGCTTGACAAACATGAGTGCTTCCTATGACAAAGTAACCTACTCGGTTGATGTGGGGAGAGCAGTGGACATTGTCTACCTGGATTTTTCCAAGGCTTTCAATAGGGTTTCCCAGTGCCTCTTCCTAGAGAAACTGATGCATTATGAGCCAGACAAGTGGTCTGTGTGGTGGGTGGGGAACTGGCTGACAGGCCGCACCCAGAGGGTGGTGGTAAATGGCTCCTTTTCAAACTGGGGACCAGTCACAAGGGGGTCCCGCAGGTATTGATATTGGGCTCAGCTCTGATATCTTCATAAGCGATCTGGGTGATGGGAACAAGTGTACCCTGATGAATTTGTTGATGATACCAAACTGAGTGAGGAAGACACTTCAGGAGAGACACCCTGCAGGAAGACCTGTACAGACTGGAAGAGTGGGCTATTAAGAACCTGATGAAGTTCAACAGGACAAGTATAAAGTCTTACAACTGGTAGAAGGTAATCCAGAAGTCCAGCACAGACTGGGATATATCTGTCCGGAGAGCAGCTCTGTTGAAAGGGACCTGGGAGTCCCGGTGGACAACATGCTCAATATGAGCAGTGTTCTGCTGCAGCAAAGAAAGCCAACAGGATGCTGGATTGCATCAACAAGGGCATCAGCAGCACAGACAGAGAAGTCATTATCACACTCTACTATGTACTTGTCAGGCCACACCTGGAATAGTGTGTTCAGTTTGGTCCCCACTATACAAAAAAAGATGTGGACTGGGGGAACAGAGTTAAGCCTTGAGAAGATAATCCTTAAGGGAGACCTTATCTCCATATTCCAGCATTTAAAGGGTTGCTACAAAGAAGATAGAGACTCCCTCTTTACAAGGCATCTCATGCAGAAGATGAAGGGTAATGGGTACAAGTTACTTCTAGGGATATTCCAATTGCATACAAGAGGATAATTTTTCACAATGAGAACAATCAGCTATCTTCCCAAGGAAGTGGTGATTCCCTAACATTGAAAATTTTTAAGATCCGTCTGGACAGAGTGCTGGGCCACCTTGACTAGACCATTTTTTACAAAGAAAGTTTGGATCAGATGAACCTTGAGGTCTCTTCCAGCCCATTATTTTGTGTTTTTAAGATATTCAACTCAAAATGCCACTCTCTTCAAAACAAAACCTGGGCCATTGGCAATAACATTTATTTGTGGAAAGATAAAACAGCTAAATCTACTATTGATTTGGCTCCTCCAAAATAATTTCAGGATTTGTTATGCTTCTGAACAACCTTAGATACCCTTGTGCCATATCCATGTCATGCAGCACATATTTGTGGCTTCATCCTATGAAATAGCATGCTGGTGAACTGCAGAATACTTGTAGCTCTGGTTCAGAGAGGCAGCCATCAACTTTTGAACATTTTAACTCTGAGCAATGCAGATATGGGACATGCATTTTTGTCTGTGAATAAGCAAGTAACTTTACAGATCCAGTCTAGATGACTAAGACCTAGCTGGTTTGAACTTACTTTTATTTTATATAGTTCTATTTCTTTGTCAAACAACCTCACAGAACAATTCACATCATCTCCAAGTCTTTGCAAGGGCTAAGTACTTCTGCTTCAAAATGTCTCCTAAGGTGTCTGGACTGAGATCACTGACTCATGTATGTGCATTTGTCTAAATTATAATCAGGTAATCCAGAGGAGACACAGATACAGTAGCTTCAATACCACAAAATAGGATACATTTCATATCTTATAAAAAAGGAGGATGTAGACAGGAATGAAAGAAAACACTGTATTACAGAATAAATCTCATGGATGTCACTTTTCTTCTGCATAGATCAAAAGAAATGTCTAGCTTTTTATTGATACTTCAGATTTGCAGTAGAGCTTCACAACTTTTCTGTGGATGATAGAGGAAAATGGAAGTGTCCAGAAAAACAAATGACTGTGAGAGTAATCAGTCTTGCTAATTGTGTCTTTTGTCTATTGTTTACAATATTTCTTCTATAACCAAAAGAAAGAAATATGTACTTGCAGAGAAATAGTTGAATCTAAAATAAAAATGTTTAAGACAGAAAGGGTTAATCAACTAGAAGAGGCAATAAATTTTCATTAAATATATAGCAAGTTTTGATGACTGTCTTAGACTACATGACTGATTTCTGAAATAAAATACCTGAAATTATGTAAAATTAATCCCATGAAAATTTAGTTCCCATCTATATGCTCCAGTAGTTAAAGGAGAGAAATTTACCTTTGGATGTTGATCAATTCTATGCAAAATAGCTATCTAATACAAGGAATACCAATTGCCTCTTGGAAATTTATGCCTTTTGAGTATATATGTACTTATACAACTTGTTTACATTAGAATCATGACTTGCTTGCATCCTTAAGGACAAGAGGATTGCTTCTACCTAATCTGCATTGCTTTTGGCGGTTAAACATCAGTGAACAGAATCACCTTACAGTCTTCAACAAAAGAAGAAGACAAAATCATTTACATCACAAACTAGACACAGAGTGAGGAAGAGATTTTCCATATTGTGATTGGCACTTTTTTCAGTTTTTATTGTTCAGTTATTTTTCTTTCATAGGCAGTTTATTTATTTAATTATTGCTCTTATTTCAGACATTTTGTTTCTGGTTACATAAAGAAAAATGTATATATAAGGATTATAAGGAAATGTTACCTAAGCAACTTTTAATGTTTTTTAGAAAATGCATGATTATTTTTCTTTTTAACAGGAAAAATAGACTAACCAAAACCATAAAAATTAATAGCAGTGTTCATACATACATTTAAGATGCCACTCAGTGCCACAGATTTCTTTCAAATAGTCATCAGAAAGTGCAACTACCTCCAAAATTTCTTGTAAAGAAGACTACTCCAACATATTAAAAAGTTCTTTATAACCTTATAAGTTATAATTGACAGTTTAAATTGGATTTAAAAATGTAGTGCATTCATTAACTATTCATTGATTACATACAAAGACAAATATAGACTCTCATTATATTATACATATATGATATATATGGGTTGTATTTTTGCACAGACATGAATTCTTTACTGCTCTGTATTTTGTGCAGTAATTTACTTCTATGCGGTTAAACCAAAAATGTTTCCAAAGGAATTTTCACTTTCTCCAACATTCGTGGCAACATATTACATTTATACTTCCTGAACTAAGATAAATTTTCTCTTGCTATTATTTGATGCATAGCTATTGACCTCAGGAGAACTGAAGCGAACTACACATTAGCATTTCAAATAAGTTTGATCTGTGTTGCACCATGCAACTATTTGTATAATATGTAAGGTGGGATAGAAAGAGGGTTTAAGCTTCAGACTTTTCATAGATGATGTTGACTTTTTTTACATGCATCATTTGGGCCTGATTCTTTATTTTTTTCTTTTTGTTAGAAGAAATGTGTGTTCATTCTAACAGTTTCAGAAGTATTTCAATGTAAGCAGTATTAAAAAATATCTACGATGTTCTTTTTTATAATGTAAAATATAGTCAAAATAATTGAGGCTAAACGAGATTTTTTTTTTTTTACCTTTTAACAAAAGGTATCTATGACGGAATGCATGTGATTAATCTTGCAAAAGCCTTAATTTCTCAAACTAGAATTCACAAAAACTTTGTTTATACATTTATGAATAACAGAAACAGCCTATTTTCTCAGAACTACTATCAGATAATCAGATACAGGTTTAGAACTCAAAATTATTTATCCTTTGTGAATCCCTGTAAAATATTATCAGCTCACCATATGAAGGCAATTGTTTCTAAGGGATAAGCATAGCCATTGAAATAGCTCCTTTATTATTCATTTATATTGAAATATGCCCATTTCCTATCTCAATGGGTTATGATAAGTAAAGGACATGTTTTTTCCTATCTCTTCCCATTAATCTTCTCATGTTTATTGTAGTTAAAATAAGGAATTTAAAAAGATTATTAATATAAAGGTTTTTAATTTTTGTCTGCTAAGAAATGGTTTAGTTAAAAATACCTTTAATAGCACAGTCAGATTATAATGACTGATCTTTGGAGAACTGTATTTCTGTTTTGTCTAAATTATAATTAGATATAACTATCACCACAATTTTTTCAATCCTTACCTTGATAACTTTTATCTAGAAGTATTAATATTGGTGATGATGCTTTATAAGCATGTTTCAGAGTTAAATGTTATGTTTAAAAGCAACCCTGCTTCTTCAGGATGGGATTTAATGGTTCATTATCCTTGATGATCTCAATTATAGCAGCAGCACAAAGGAAGGATGATGGAAAGAGGAATCTGGAAACTGAAACATAAATCACGGAGGGTTTTCTATAAACTGATATCTATTTATGCTCCATATGACAAGTGAATAATGGTATAGTTATGCAGTGCAAAGGAATTGTATTTGAAGTATTTTTTAACAAGCAGACAGCTTTTTTTTTTTTTTCCCATTAGCCTTATATTTCTAATTATCTTGTGTTTCTCAAATGAATAGATGTGGTCAGTGAAATGCAGTGTGTCACCAACACAACTACAATGCTTCCATACTCAAAGAAAATGAAATGAGATATCAGTTTTAGGCATCAATCTGTTGAACTGGCAGATGTAGTTGCCAAACCACTCTCAATAATATTTAAAAAGTCATGGTAGTCAGGTGAAGTCCCTAGTGATTGGGAGAAGGGACTGTATTCAAAAAGGGTAGAAAGGAGGACCCTGGGAACTACCGACCTGTCAGCCTCACCTCTGTGCCTGGGAAGATCATGGAGCAGATCCTCCTACAAGGTTTGGTAAGGAACACGGAGAACAGGGAGGTGATGAAGGACAACCAGCATGGCTTCCTTAAGGGGAAATCCTGCCTGACAAAACTAGTGGTGTTCTACAACAAATTGACTGCATCAGTGGACAAGGGACAACCTATGGATGTGATCTATCTGGACTTCTGCAAGGCCTTTGACATGGTACATGTTGCATTTATTACATTAGTAATTTCCAAGCCTACACTCTTTATGATGATTGGTTAGCAATTTACATACAATTATAATACTTTGACTCTATACTTCCACTACTGTGCATGCTCAGAGGAAGGGTCTTCACCTATCAAGGGTCTTTTTGACATGTTGTTTTTATTTTTAGTATTATAATGAAGGCAGTTCACTTAAGGAGAGCACAAATTGTTGTTTAGCTGACATAAAACCAACATAATCTCTAAGACCATTTGGTTTATGTTTTCCAGGTTGTCTCTTCCTCAAGGGAAACCAATTCTTGATTAAAAGTTCCTAGACAAACTTTGTCAGCAATTTCAAGGAAAGTCTCCTCATAGTTTTCAAAAGTTCTAACTAAATTTGTAAGCAATGTCTGGGCAGATAGCAGGATGAATCAGGCAAGTGAGGAGCTTAGTGCTGGCAACTGAAGTAGGACTGCAGGTCACAGCCCATGTTCCTGGTGCTGGCCGCAAGGGACAAATGTTTTTATCTTGCCCAAACCAGGTTCTTGTGGTGTGGTCCAGACTGAGGTATCAGGTGGGCAAAGGATTGGTACTGATATCTGGGGGAACTCATGAGTGTCAAGTACCTGTGGGATGAGAATTTGAGTGCTATGTGCTTGCAGTGAGCACCCAGATGCATCAACTGGTAAATCAGGGATCTGTGAGGTGCAAAGGAGACAGTATCTGGGCAGCAGTACCAGGGAGAAGAGGAGATGTGCTGGTACTCAGGGGATTCATGAATGTGCATCTGCTTGTGAACCTGGAGAGTGCATGTGTGTGCTGCACTAATGACCTTCTGCCTCTGACAGCCCAAGAGGAGGAGGGACCATGGCTATCTGGGCTTGTGTCTGATATGAGTCTTTAATGTGTGTGCTGTTGAAGGCAGTGTCTTGCATGTGGCAGGCTGTGTGACTGGCTGTGTCAGTGTCCTCTGTGTGCACGTGTGTGTGTGTGTGTGTGTACATGTGTGTGCCTAAGATACATGTGCAGCTTTCAGTACTGGTTGAATCTGAAAACAGAAAGACAGCAGCAGCATCCATTGGCTTGGGCAGAGACCCGGGGTCCTTGGGCACTGGGCTGGGCTCCAGTCGCTGGGCAGGAAGAATCCTCAGGTCCAGAGCTGTTGGAGGCAGTGGCCATTTCTAATACCCCTTAATAAAAACCAGTTTTGTTGCCTGCACATAGGTGCACAGTGTAAGTTGTTATCCTCTGAGGTGGCCTACATGATTTGCAGTTGGCTCTCCCGAATTACATGTCTTCTGAAGATCCCTTTATTTCCATATGGAGTCTTCAGATACCCTAGGAAATCTTAGGCTATCCAAATGTCTGCAAGGATCTAATAGTGAAAACAAAGAGCAGTAGAAAACAAGGTATCTTCTGGACTGGCAGCTGAAAATCAGCTGGGATGCCCTAGGAATCTCAAACAGTAGCTAGTATCTACTGGTGGATCCTGACAGATTTTGGGTCCCCTGAGTGTCTTTTCAGTTCATTCATATCACATATTCTTGAAGTATTTTGCACAGCCTTGAAGTGTCATCTAAGCCTTTCTGTGAGTAATCTCAGGCAGTGTAAGAGTCAAATTAGAGAATAAATTATCTGGTTCCTGACCGACATCTTCAGAATCATTCAACGCTTAACATCTGTCTGTCACCATCTCTGGTGCTCACAATCTGTCTGTCTGGCATTTGCAATTTTTTGTGTGCTTATCAGGTTGTTTAAACTCAAGGTAGTCGTTTGTTCTTGTAACTGAGGAACTAGCTTAAACTGTGGGGTTAACTAACATCTATATGCTAACACTACTGGCAGCCAGGCCCAAACCCTACCAACAGAAACAGCCCTACATGTCTAGTGGAATCATAGTGGATGCATAGTTCACATGGAACTTAGAAACATAAAATCATAAAATGGCTTTGGTTAGAAGGGACCATAGAAGGTCATCTAGTCCAGTCTTACTGCAGTGATCAGGGACATCTTCATCTAGATCAGCTTGGTCAGAGCCTTGTCCAACCTGACCTTGAAGGGATGGGGCTTCTGCCACCTTTCTGGGCAACCTGTTCCAGTGTTTCACCACCATCATTGTAAAAAAATTTTCCTTTAAATGTTGTCTAAATCTACCCTCTTAGTTTAAAACCATTATTCCTTATCCTACCACAACAGACCCTACTAAAAAGTTTGCCTGCATATTTCTTATAAGCTCCTTTCAAGTATTGAAAGGCTGCAATGAAGTGTCCTTGGAGCCTTCTCTTCTCCAGGCTAAACAACTCCAACTCTCTCAGCCTTTCTTCTTAGGAGAAAAAAAGGCCCTCTGATCATTTTTATGACCCTCCTCTAGACCCACTTCAATAGGTTCATGTCTTTTTTGTGCTAAGGACTCCAGAGATGGACACTACTCCACGCACAAGAATGGAGGAGAGGAGCAGAATCACCTCCCTCAACCTGCCGGCCACGCTTCTTTTGATGTAGCCCTAGAAGGGATTGGCTTTCTGGCCTGTGAGTGCAGAAAGAACTGTTCAAGTGTATCAATTGCATATGATTTAAAATCTCTGTTTGACTGAGTAGTGAAGTATTGTATAACCTCTGTGCTTGCCCTTTTTATAGGGGAAAAATCTATCTCATATGCTTAAAGAATTATTAAGCGCTGATGACACAATGGGAATTAATTTCACATCGGGGCTCTTGGTGAAGACATTAATATCAAAAGAAGAAAGATTTTTACATTCTGAAATTGACCCTTGATGCTGCAATATCATCCACAATGGTTATTATCAGAAACAAAGCAAGCTGCCTCTGGCAACACAGCAACCAATTACTGCTTTCTTATATGGACTAAGCTGTGTTCTGAAATTTATTCTTTGGTTGTTGTTGTTCTTGAGGATAGAATTATATTCTCCAAGCTGATGTAGAATGTGCTCTGCTTCTTTCAAAAATGGATCATTAATCAGCTCAGTAGACTTTACCTATAAACTATCCATATATACTTAAACATTTTAAATGTGCAAAAATATGGGGTTTTTTGACTCTGCTGCTTCTTGCTTCTTGAAGAAAATCAATGAATATAGGGATTTAACATTCCTGTTTGGGAAAACATTCACTTCGCATACAAACAAAGGTTAAATGAGGAAAGGAACAAAAATGTTAGAACAACTATAGCACTCATTATAGGACATGTTTAAGTAGAAGTAAAATCTGTAACCTTTAGTTTTGAGTTTTTCTACATGCTGATGGCTAGCTTACTGAATTTCTCAATGCGCAGAGTGTGGTGAGTTAACTCCTGCCAACAGCCAAGTACCCATCCATCCTCTCGCTCACTCCCCTCTCCCCAGATAAGGATGGGGGAGAATATGAGAGTGAGAAAACTCAAGGACAGGGAAGTCACTTACCAATTATTATTACAAGCAAAACAAACTCAACCTATGAAATTTAACTTAATTTAAAATATTTAAATACTGATTTAGGTACTGTCAAACAGACAAGACAAACATTTAAATCCCTAGTGAAAACAGTTTTCCTTCCATTTTTCCAGGCTCAGCTTCACTCCAGGCACATCTCCTGCATTCCTGGTCTGCATTCACCTTGTCACGTCAGGTTAATCTCAGTTCCTTTGGTAAGGTAACAGGTGTCAGAGGAGGTCAGAATCAGGACACAGCAGTTTATTTCTGCTGCTCCTTGTTTCTTACTCTTCTGCTAAATCTTCCTTCTTACTCATATTGTTTGCTCCAGCATTGATCCTCCATGGACTACAGTTCCTTCATGTGTGTTACCAGCTTTGACATGGATCACCCCCTATTGGTCTTGGACTTACAGTTTCCTTGTCTCATTGTTTACTGCACTTTCTTTAACATGTTTCCACAGAAGTCCCACAATCTTATCTAAAAGGGTCAGCTCTGCCCTGCAATGGGCCTATTGGAAACAGCTTGAACCAGCTGTGTCCAGCACAGATCAGCCCCAGCCTTTCTTCAAAGTGGCCACCCATGCAGTGCACCACCCGACTACCAAAACCTTGTCCATTATACCCAATACAATGGAAACCATTTTACACCCCAAAATGATGAAATATTTTCCATACTGATTGTCTGGAGCAAGCCATGGAACCCAACTATATTTCAGAGGAAGGTCTGACCTGCAATAATTTTCTCCCTTTGCAGAACTCAACTGGAAAATTTGTAACTCCAATGTCTCAGCATCAAAAGGAAACTGAGGCCAGGGTACACACCTTTTGGCAAAATACTTTACTACTAGTGCAATCTATAAAAGGAAATTTATGTGTTTTGGAGAGACTTTGATTTCATGTATGTCCTTTAAGAATGTTTGTACTTCTGACAATATGCTGCAGAGGGTCTATATATATCATTTGGCATGTATATCATATTTGGGTTGTTCCCAACTTGCCATCTCTCAAACTGAACTGCACTTTAGACTTAAAGATACTGCATTTAAGATTTACTCCCTTGTAACCAGTAAGCACTCTGGAATACTACCACTTGTCTGTCTTTCTTGCTCTGGTGAGGACAGTGGCAGTTGCTGCATTTTGGCATTTTGAGGTATTTCATCTTAGAACTGCTGCCCGTGAAGATCCAGTTCTGACTGGACACCTTGAGGGTATAACAATACTAAAAATAATTAGTTAAGGGTTATAATTTAGTTCCAAGCTATTTTGAAATTCCGTTTGAAAGTATTTTGGAAGTATTCGATTAAGTATTACTAAATAGAAAAAAAAAATGCAGTATACTTATAACCTAAGTATGAATATAGTTTGCATAGAAAAGGAGTAATACTTTGCCCAAAGAATTGTGAGAAAGGGAACTTGTATAAATGTTGTGTTGTACTTTCTTACCTTTGGAGTTATGTAGCATACAAAATCACTATTGTCTACCTAGATATTCATTTAGGAATCAGCACGAAAACCATATACATTGCAAACAAAGGTTTTCCAAATGCTGGTGACAAAAGTCTGCACAGGTCTTTTCAAGGAAACAGAGATGTTGGAAATACTAAATGATGCACACTTTGGAAAAATAGCTTACATCTAAAACTATATTTTAGATCAAATAAAAATGCTTTCATAAATGTCCCAGCTAAATATAAGTAACTAGTTTCCATAAACCCAAACATCACTAATTATTTTCTTACTGGAAGTATTTCTGTAGCTAAAATACCATGGCTGTATTGGCTGCTTTAGGTAATCTGACATTGAGTCCGAGACTTAAAAAGTCAACATAACATTTAGAACATTACGCTTACTTCACCACATTGTTTGAATGACTGGCTTCAGGAGAAGCTAAATAAGTGAAGATTTATTAGGCAACTTCCTCAAAACATACAGAAATATCTTTAAGCACTGCTTGCAAGTTTAAATGCCAAGAGCTGAAACAAACAGTTCCACAGATGCTACCCTTCAGCTGAGGTAAATGTTAAATAATGCCCTCATAGCATTTTGATATAAATTATGCCCTTGTGTGCTTTCAAGTAATATTGATGATGCTTTTTTTTAACCTATGCTATATTATCTTTTGGCTTCTATATTGCTGAACTTTTTTTCTTTCAGTGACTAGTATATTTTATATATCACCTTTCTGTATATGAGTTATCATACTCAATATTGAACCACTGTGTCATTAATATAGTATAAAGAGTCTGAGCTGATTTTCTTGCTGCATAGCTTGTTTATGGGTGTAAGAGCCCTACTATTGAGGTCTCAAACCTTGTGTGGTGGTAAGACCTGAACAGAGAATGAGCAAGGCCTGTCTGGAGGGAGGGAGGAAGTGTCAGTGGCCCTTAATGGCCCTCAATGGCTCTTCCATCTCCTCCCTTGACTCCTTGCAGATAAATTAATATTAGGAAAATCTAAATTATCCTAGGCTGTTTTTTAATTTCTTCTGCTAACCACTGTGACTGTGCCAAGGGAAGTTGTATAGTGGACAATGCACCAGAAGGAGCTCAAGCAAATTAGCACTGCCTCTCTACGCTTCCAGTGTAAACTGGGGATCCCACCCATAACCCAGGTGTATAAAGAAGCGGGAAAACATTGTTCTGAGTGCACTCACAAGCAAAGAACTCAAGAATTGGACTGATCCTGTGAGACATAGCTGGATCCAACGGTGGTGAGATCTTTCTATCTTATTCTCTCCCCCTATTTTTTTCTTTCTTCCTCTTGCTACTCACTTTTTCTTTTTCACTTTTCCTCTGTACCCTCAGTAAATTTGCTGATGATACAAAACTGGGATGTTTGGCTGAAACACAAGGAGGCTGTGCTTCCATCCAGCGAGATCTGGACAGAACTTGATGAAGGTACACTCTATCCCTTTGTTCAGGTCACTGATGAATATATTGAACAGCACTGGACCCAGGACTGACCCCTCCGGAACACCACTACCCACAGGCCTCCATCTATACTCTTCTCCACTGACCACAACTCTCTGGGCTCTGTCCTTCATCTGGTTTCCAATCCATGTCACCGTACAACCATTCAAGCCTCCCTTCTTAAGCTTGGCTGAGAGGATATCATGGGAGACAGTATCAAAAGCTTTGCTGAAGTCGAGATATACCACAACCACTGCTCTCCCCTCATCTATCCATCTAGTTGTGCCATCATAACAGGCTATCAGATTAGTCAAGCATGACTTGCCTTTGTTGAATCCATGTTGACTACTCATGATAAGCCTCCTTTCTTCAACGTACTTTGAGATGGTGGCAAGAACAAGTTCTTCCATCACCTTTCCACGAATGGAGGTGAGTCTGACCAGCGCATAGTTACCTGGATTGTCCTTCTTGCCCTTTTCGAAGATTGGGATGACACTGCCCTTCCTTCAGTCCTCAGGCACCTCTCCATTTCCCCAGGACCTCTTGAAGATTATGGAGAGTGGTCCAGCAATGATCTCCACTATCTCCCTCAAGACTCATAGGTACATCCCATCAGAGCCCATGGACTTCTGGATGTTCAGTTTACTTAACTGCTCTCTAGCCCAATCCTTCTCAACTGAGACAAAATATTCCTTCCTCCAGACTTCCTCTGTGGTCTTATAGGACTGGAACCCCTGGGACAGACTGGAGAGCTGGGCAAAGGAAAACCTAATGAAGTTCAACAAGGATAAGTGTGGAGTCCTACACCTGGGGAGGAACAATACCATATACCAGTAGAGGTTAGGGGTAGACCCACTGGAAAGTAGCCCCATGGAGAGGGACCTTGTTGTCCTGGTGGAAAATAAGTTATTCATGGAACAGCAATGTGCCCTTGTGGCCAGGAAGGCCAATGGTATCCTGAGGTGCATAAAGAAGAGTGTGGCGAGCAGGTCAAGGGAGGTTCTCCTTCCCCTCTACTCTGTACTAGTAAGATCACATCTGGAGTATTGTGTTCAGTTCTGGTCTCCCCAGTTCAAGAGGCACAGGGAAATACTAGAGAGAGTCCAATGGAGAGCTACAAAGATGATGAAGGGACTGGAACATTTCTCTTATGAGAAAAGGCTGAGAGCCCTGGGACTGTTTAGCCTGAAAAAGAGAAGATTGAGAGGGAATCTTATTAATGTTTACAAATATCTGAAGGGTGGGTGTCAAGTAGAAGGGGCCAGTCTCTTTTCAGTGGTGCCCTGTGATAGGACAAGAGGTAGTGGTAGCAAGGTGAAACACAGGAAGTTCCATCTCAACATAAGGAAAAACTCCTTTACTGTGAGAGTGACAGAGCACTTGAAGAGGCTGCCCAGACAGGTTGTGGAGTGTCCTTCTCTAGAGACTTTCAAGACCCTCCTGGATCTGTTCCTGTGTGGCCTGCCCTAGGTGTTCCTGCATTGTCAGAGGAGTTGGACTCGATCTCCAGAGGTCCCTTCAAACCCCTACCATTCTATGATTCTATAATTACATCATTGTTCTGTTGATTGGTAGGGTAGTCAATGCTTCCAACGCTTTCTTCACTTTAGAACAAATGTGCATGAGGTGGCAATAATTGTCAGTTCTTAAAGGAGCATGAGGTAAATAAAAATATAAATATTTTCTGAATAAGTACTGAATAAATCTGAATAAAATGAACAATAGGAAGTTTAAAAACAAATAAAATGCATAACACACAAGTGTGTGGATTTTTTTCTCATTATTTTAATCTGGATGAAAATCTTTGCAAATTAATAAAGTATTTGAGGCTTTAGAGTGCCTGTACAAGTTTGTTTTTAATTAGGTCATGGTATAATGATATGGAATCTAAAGAAAATGTAATTATTTTCATGTGATTCAGTGGCTTCAACTGGATGGCAGTTTAATAATCAGTATTTTACTCTATGCAATAATGTTCAATAAGAAATATCACAATAAGAGCATACCAAATTTCATTTACTTTTCTTTCATGACCAGTATTATGGATGTAATTAAGATTATGTTCAGTTATTTGTCAGTTATTTATATTTTCCTTTTTCTT
>JANHGN010024377.1:0-18592 GCA_024605025.1 Megaceryle maxima
TTTTGTGTCCCTTCCAGCTAAAATAAATTTGTAAAACATAAACAAAAAAAAAAACCCAAACCCCACACACACACAAAAAACCCCAACCAAAAAAAAAAAAAAAACACCAAAACAAACAAACCACAACAACAACAAAAAAACCCAACAAACCACCCAACACCACCCAACAAAAACCACAAACAAACAACAACAAAAAAAAACCCCCCACACACCAAACAAACCACACAACAAACAAAAAACCAAACCTAAAAACCAACCAAACAAAAAAAGTATAATCACAAAGCTGCAGAAAGAATTCCAATCAAGAGATGAAATAGACTTCTCTGCTTTAACACCGGACACAAAGGTCTAATTCAATCATGCCCAGCATTAATAATGTGGAAAAGGGAAAATTTTCAGTATGCCTTCAAAACAAACAAACAAACAAAAACCAGTTCTGGGGAACCAAATTAAGTCTGGCAGAAGATTTAAACAAGTATTTTATGCACACTAGGTAATTCCATTGCAGAACTCACTGTCTCAGTGTATCTTCCATACTAGGTTATCAAACTTGCTTCAAAAAGCTAGTGAATTAAGGGAAGAAAAGCTATACACGGGCTGTTCAAGATGCCAAACCTGTAGCTCAGGACATCTGTAACAGGTAAGAGTTTACCCAACACATTCTCTGACTACCCAGGCAGAGATATTCAATGCCTGCCCTGTCCCATGGTCTTTTTCCTCAGCCACTGCCCAGCACACCAGTACTAGAGTCCCCACATTGCTGGTCAAACCCAGTGCAGCAACTTGTACAACATTTATTCTACCACCCAAGAGACCCAAAGTGAACAAATACACAGTTTATATATATATAAAAAAAAATGTTTTACTAGAACGGGGAAACTATTCATTAATCTCCAGCACAGGTAAATGAAAGATTCCTAATGATTAGTCCTAAATGAAGCGGCCGTTCGCAGTCACGATTTACAACGCGGCATTGTCAGCTCAACTGAAACATTTGCCCCTGGCCCCATCTACTATTTATCTGCAAACCCATAAAAAAACCACACAAAACAACCAAACAAAGCAAATAAGCAGGAAATCTGAGCTTCCCTTTTCCAGACATAACGATTCAGTGTTCTATTTTTCAAAAGGTAATGCAATTATCCATCATAAAATAAGCAAACAAATACAGCACATATCCATTCAATTTAAACCCAAAACAAGGCACCAGGTAAAAGTAAGTGTTTCTGAATTTGAGATTATTTGGTTTTTATTATTATTTATTGCACTAAGGAACAGCAGGGCAGGTTCACAATCTCACTTTCTGCTTTGAAAAGGTCTGTAGTATTACTCTTAAAGAGTATTTTCATCGTTGGACTTGATAAACGTTGTAGGTTTGACCGTTTGTTAATAAGACAGCACAGACATAAATCATTAAAAAAAAAAAAAAGATCATTTAAATTCACTCCTTTGTGAACAATTCAACTTCTCATTTCACAATGACACAGGCTTGAGATTAAAGCAAGACCAACATTTGGTGACAATACAGAAGTCTCTGAACCATGCATATACAGGGAAAGATTAACCAAAACCAAATAAAATAAACTAAACCAACCCAGAACTCCTATATTTGCAACCATGTCCATTCATCTCTTAAGACCAGCGTCGCCTACAGGTAAATGACAGAGTGCTTCCAGTCCTTCCCAAGCACTCAGCAGCTACAGCTGGTTGACAGATAAGAGTGGGATACACCAAGTCCAAATGTGCCACTACGAAGCCCAGCCTAAAGAAAATTCCTAGTGTCCTAAGGCTAGTCAGTAACAAATACCTACGTGAAGATTATGGCTGTTCCTCATGGAGTGCAAATTCCAAACTTTTCAAAACCTGGTAAATCTTTATATTAATTGACATGTAATTCTTTAATTTCAGCGTCCCAGTAAAATATAAGAAAACAGTCTTTCCACAAGTATAAAATGTGGAAATATTTTAAAAAGAGGGGAGTCGTTTTCTAACGCAAACGCGATCATCAGATACCGTATTTCATCTTGGTAAGAGGTTCTCGTTGTAAAGAATCCATGTTTTGTGGCTTTTGCATGCACTTAACTGGAACAAAGCTTGCTGAATGTCTTCTTAAGAGCTCACCAGAACATAAATCATGCTGGAAAATAAAAATCAGAATATTAAGATGGACCGTTTTGATTAGTGATATATATTTCATTATGCAGTTGTACGTTCTAAGGAACAAATCTGCGCGAGATAACGCGGAAGATCTTCCACGAAAGCGTGTCAGAAAACACAACATCAGCTGATGCCACGACCAGCTGTCACTAGGCCAAGTGATGTCATAACAAGAGGCCTTGTGTCAACGCAATGCTCTCGTGTTGAAAGTCTGAGCTGCTCTTAATTAAAGCTTCTCAATGAAAATACCAAGAGGGGTTATTATATTATGCTTAAAAGAAAAGCTTGGAGCTCTCAGGTCTCCAGTCATGGTATACAGTTCAAAATACTAATTCCAACCAAATTAAGACTTGTGTTTCAAAAACAGAATAAATGCTGATTGTGGACGTTTTTTTTCAGGAAAGTTGGCACTACATATATTCCTACATACAAAATTTATCTTGTGCACCGAGACAAAATTTCAGACTGAAGATTAGATGGGAGAGGAAAACAAACAAACAAACTTACCCATATAGGTAGTAAAAAAATGATAGAAGGTAGAATGCCAATTTGCACCATCCTTCTTTCTGGCAATAGGCTAAAATATCTGCATTCATGATGGTTGTAGGATCATACAGACCAGGGCCACTCATCACAGGTCTACTCATGTACCTGAAAATGATGCACAGTTAGTTTTGTGGTGACAGTGATGGGAGATGCTGGTTCCTGCTCACCACCCCTCTCCCCGCCCACCAAGTAACACCAGAACTCGGACAAGAAATCACACCCCTGACAGCAAAGTCCTTCAGCTCCAAACAGGAGATGGTGAACCACAAGAGCAATATGAAACTCCAAACTAAACGGGCCTATAGAAAAGCTTTCACAGACTCCATGTTCTTCTTAGTGGTGACCAGTGCCAGGGAAAGGGGCACCGGGCACAAACTGGAACCCAGGAGGTTCCATTTGAACAGGAGGAGAAAATTCTTTGGTGGGAGGGTGTCAGAGCCTGGCCCAGGTTGCCCAGAGAGGTTGTGGAGTCTCCTTCTCTGGAGAGATTCCCAACCCACCTGGACCCTGCACTGCTGGGCCCCCTGCTCTGGGTGCCCCTGCTGGATGGAGCAGGGGGGTGGCACCAGAGCATCTCCAGAGGTCCCTTCCAACACCCACCGTGCTGGGACTCTGTGACAGACAGTGCCACCACAGCTCACCTCAGCCTCAAACCATGCTGAACTCTGGTGCCCCAAAAGGAAACAGGACAAATTTATAAACAAATGAAAAATGGGATTTGTTTTGAAAGACAGACCAGAGTCTAACCCTCTGTAACTAACCCACAGCCTCTACTCATTAATAAAACACGCACTGGCTGCCATGCTGACAGAAAACTCATAAAGGTCAATATGAAACAACCCTGAAATGGCAGTTTAATGCAGGCTGACAGCAGAAGGAACAGTCCTGCCTCCACTCCTGATTCCGCCTCCTGCCAGCACTAGCGCAGCTCCGGCCATGCCGTGAAAGCTGTTTTGCTGGGTTACGTCTCAACCTGACCAGTTCCCTGCACAGTACTAACACCAGTGCAAGGAGAGGTGGTGCCTGTGTCCCAGTAACAGAAGTAAAGTGGGATTCCCACTTCTGCTGGCAATCCACGGGGGGAATCTGTAGTATCAGCACACCTCTGACAAGTCACCTCTAACACACAACATGACTCAATTCTCACACAGCACAAGAGAAACACAACTAAAAATGACCAAAAAAAAGCAAAGTGATGGTTCTTAATTTATAGCCGTGACGTAAACTTCCTCCACGTAGCATCAGAAAGCATCTTTATTTGCCAAAGACATGGAACACTGAGCAGGAAGCACTGCAACGGGAGAATGAGTAACAATTAACATGAGTACAGAGATACCAGACTTGTCAATATTACCTCCAAATATGATAAGCCAACAAAGGCATATTGAGACCCAGTGTAAGCCACTCTGCTGCACAGAGAAACATAACACAGAAGAATGCATGGATGAGGTACTCTGGAAGTACAAGCTGGAAAAGAAAAACATGAGTTAGAAGTTTCAATTACTCCCAGTGAAATGGGTGGTGTTTATTTTGGAGGTAAGCTATTGTTGAAATAAATAAATAAATGAATGAAAAGGTACTGAAAAAACAACACTAACAAGAACATGACTGCAGAAAGTAAAAACAGCAAGTGGCAGCACGTGCCTTGCTGTTTTCACATGATATTCATGAACCAAGAAGAAAAATATTTATAAATAAGTAAATGCTCAGCTCAATAATTTAATAGAAGCAATTAAAAGAAAACCAATCCTAAGTGTGCTGTTAACAGATTCCACGCTTTATACACGACCTTCGTAACAGAAAAGATCACCGAGATATTTCTGCTCATGCAACAGAGAAATATCAGTAGGAAACATGCTCCACGCAACATTTTAGAGGCAAAAAGATGTTTTGTGTTTTCCCGTTTTCCAGCTCTGGTTTGGCATTCACACGTATGCCATGTTTCAAATTCAGACTATTGCCAAAATGTAGGATCCTGGGCAGAGCTTTACGGACCCGAAGGAGCGGCAGCGCCGTTACCCACACCCTCTGCCCGGCCAGGTAGGGGCAGGTACAGCTCAGGGTGTGTTAACCAGCTTCATTCTCCTTCACAAGTACCTAACGTGCACACGTTAGAGCATCATGCTTTCTGGCAGGAGCCCACAGAGCTAATTATTCACTGGGTTACTATGAAATCACAGAAAGCATGAAATGCCAGGTAGTATTAGTGTTATTAACAGGAACAATATGGAGAGATTCATAGATTAGATGCATGCAAAGAGCCAGCAAAATCTTCCCCCCACCATCACAAGAGTAACATTTTCTAGAACAAGTCACCCCAAAGTGGTATCATTTACCCCTTGAGCACCCAATTCAGAAAGAAGCAAACCCGTAAGCTGACTTCTCCAACTCGGGCCCACTACAGCAGCTCCTCAGGAAAAATACTCCCTCTTTCTACCCACAAATTTAAACTGTCTCTGTGTGTGCACATCCATACGCAGCCACACACACCCCACTCTGCCCCTTTTGTGTGTAATGTGACTAACATTGCACAGGATGACTACACTGAAGTTAAAGAGCTTTATAATTTTGTTTTCATTCCTCTAAGCAAATGCTTCTTTTAAACCCCCCAAAATATCTTCCTAGAAATCTAAAAACTACCAACAGACATTCGCACCACCTACTTCACTACAACATTCTGCTTCTCCAAGTAAAGAATATCAAACAAAGCAAACACTTGCATAAACGTCAACAAAAATAAGCTGTCACACATGAAGTGTTTCAAATAAATATTTTCATCCATATCCTTCTCTGTATACTTACCATTACAACCTGGCAATTATCTCTAGTACAACCACCACCACCTTATCCAAACCACAACACATTTGACAGCCTGCTGAGACAGATTTACCAGGTCTGAAAAATCTGTAGCTTATTTAACCACACACATTTTTCTTTAAAAACACATTTTTCTTTGTTTATTATACCCTACTCCCACACCAGAACACCTGTCTTTCTCAAATCTGCTACACTTTATCCTCCCTGGCTGACTAAAGGGAAATGAACTACATCATATTCAGCCAGGATATTTATCAGAGAAGCGAGGAAGGAAGAAATCTTGTGGCTGAGAAAAGACACGACTACAATAGGAGCAGGGAAGAGAAGGCATCAACAGTGTACTAAGCAGTTACTATTTTGGGCTAATCTATCTACTGAGATGTCTCCATTCCTACGATGATTTTTGATTCCTTGTAAGCACTTGTGTGTTTGTCCAGCATTGTTTCCCAGATCCCCTCAAAAGCCTGGATCTTAACTTCACTTGTAGTGGCTAATCTACTTCCACAGGAACAGCAAATATGAAGTCATTTATTACTTTTAATTCACAAAGCTATCATAAAAATAAACGCTACATGCACGTGGGTTAACAGAAGGTTAACATTTGCATTAAACATGCGCATTATAACACTTGAGAGGTTGCGATAAGATCATAATGCATCAATGTAATGAGAATTTGCCTTCCCCCATTCTGCAGCAGAAATGACTGTAGAACAGAGCAAGCAAGGGAAACTGTTAGATGCACAGCTGGCCAAGCAGCAAACCTCACTCCCTGCGATGCAATCCTCTGCCTGTCACCTCCTCCCCACCCCTTCTCATGCTGTAATACTTGCTCCCAATTTCTGTGCCCTACGTCCAATGGGCATTGTTTCCCCACCCCCAGAAACTGTAAGTTTATTTATTATCCACACAATTGACTTAACTCTTCAAAAGACAGTAAAGTGTGTCCCAGGCCACACTGCTGTGCTGCCCCTGTACTCTGCCTCATCCTGGGCACACCAAAGCAAAGTAAAAAACGTGAGAAATGCACAAAAACCTGTGCTATCAAACTACATGCTCTTTAGAAAGCATCCTTTTTCATTATTGGCCCATTACAGATGCAAGCAGGTAAGTTTGCCTCAAAATTCTTTTCATAAACCAAGGAACATCAGAGTTGCATCCAAGAGAGGCAACCAAGATAACCCCCTGATCCTGGAACATAAAACAAATAAAGATAGCACCTATCACATTATGCCAACCTAAATCCTTAAACAAGATCCGAATTTACTTGGTCAATGCTTAAAAAAAACTACTAGTCTCCTAGAATCTCAAGAGGTTGACACATCTTGCTTGAAAAGTACTATTTATTTTTATCTGAAGCTACTTCAGCTCATCAGTAGGACATCTAACAGGCATTTAACAGTTTTCCCCACTTCACCCCGTAAGCAAGCAGAACTGTTTCGCACAAAATACGGAAATTCATGAAGCTGTTATAAACCCCAACAAAACAAATAACGAGCAGATGAACAGGCAGACTAAACAAAACAGCTTAATAGTATTACAAATGTTCCTAACAAAATGAAAGGGGAGCAGCATTAAAAACATTAAACTGAAAAGCAGTACACACCTTTAATGCAATTTTGACTCTTTTAATCTTTTTGACCTTTTCAACTGTCTTTGTGCCGAAAACGTAGAAAGCAGATTGAAAGAATGTTAGTATGACAGCTGACAAGATCATCAGCAGATTAATAACAGTCAGAATATTCAACTTGAAAGTAAAGAATCACACAAAGTATTTTCCCTAGAACTTCTACTAAACACCTTAGGTTTTGCCAACCCAGATGCAATTCTATTGCCTAGTTTGATTAGGCCAAGATAACACCAAAAAGAAGCAGTTTACATGTATTTGTTTAAAAAAAGAAATAAAATGTTTAGTGTGCTACTTACAGGATTGAGTGTATTACATTGGTCGATGGGATTCTTGTAATCAGTCTTCAGTTCATCAAATGCTATAATCTGAAAAATAAATAAATAAATTGAAACTACTGTGATTCCTTCAGTCCAGGAGCAATGATGTATTTTACCCATGAAAAGTAACATTTTGGCACAGAGCCCTAACATTCAACAGCTGCCATCCTGTTCGGGAATGTAATTTCTCACGAGTGGGTTCTAAGGTCATAAATCCACAGGTAAGAGACACATTTGCAATAGGTTATACAAACAAGAAAGCTTCAGGTGCTCAAAGACCTCTGCCCACACTCTACCTTCTTACCTCCCTACCAGTAACAGACCTCCAAAGTCCCTTCCAGCCGTTTTTAACCCCACTCACTGTGCACCAACCCCCTCTGTGCACCGACTGACCCCACACGTCACAAGTGACTCTCAGTTGCCAGAAGGAACCCAACACAGGGTATGTTCATCAAGAAAAAGTAGCAGCAATCTTAAAAGCAGCCAAATGTTTTGTCTCTATTCTTAAAGTAAATGCTGACCTCAAATATGTCAAAAAGATGCATCCATAAAAAAAAAACCCCAGCTATCTACCCGACCTCTCTGTGCCATGAAAATTAGACAAAGATGAAGCATAAAATACAACAAAAGGCACTTCTCTGGAACAAATATGCCAAATATTACCAAAAAAAAGTCTTCAGACAGACCATTTATCAATATGAGATTCATCTACACTCAGTATAAACCCCAATATGCTCAGAGGACAGGGCTGATATTACAACAGGACACTTTTTGTTCAGGATAACTACAGGGCTTGAAACGGCACCAAGAATAACATTGTCTTCGCGTCCTCGCCTGGAGCGACTCCTCACAGCCCAGCCCTGGTGGGTTCCTCTCTGGCTCTCCCTGTGTCAGGCTTAAGACAGAAAACTCTCCGGAGAATAAGAGTATTAAAAAAAAAAAAAAAAAAAAAATCAATCTCTAAAATTAAGTCTCTACCATCTAAAGCATGAGAAGCATGCAACTCGTTATTTCTGTGAAATAACAGTCTTAGTAATAAGCAGCGGAACTGACTTTGAACTAAAACATTTCCAACCACTATTTTAAAAAGGCTGCACTCGTTTAAAGCACCGTTTAAGGAAATGGATGCATCTCACATCAGCACTTGAAAATCCATTTTTATCTACAGATAAGCGCTTCCAGATTGCCTCAAAGTAACGAGGAAGGAGGGGACCAGCCGGGCTTCCTCGGGTCTCCCCAAGGCTCTACGAGCCTGGGCTATGACCAGCCCTTCCCCCGGGGAGCCCTTTCGGAGGTGTCCTCACGCAGAGAGGCGGCCCCCGGGAGACTCTTGCCCCTTTCTGGGTCGGACGGACTTACAGCGGCCCAGCACCCACGGCCTGCACTGGCCTCCACGGGGCAATGGGCCCGGGGAGGGGCAGCTGCTTCGCGTCCAAGGGCGGCGGCGACAGGACCCACTCTCGGCCCGGCGGCCGTCCCCTCACAGCCTGGACGGCGGGAAAGAGACGCGGGACACCCGCCCCTCAGGCCGCGCAGAAGGGACTGCGCTGAGTCGCGTGTATCGTGTCGTGTGTATCCTCCCCCCACTCACATGCCAGATGGCGAAGAAGATGAGGGCAGCGGTGAGCAGCAGCGCCAGCATATAGCAGAAGGCGGCGAACGTGAAGGCCATGGCGGAGGGCCGGGCAAGCCGCGGCGGGGCCGGGAGCGGCGCGGAGGATGCCGGGTGCGATCATTCACCGCTGGGACGGGTCTGGCCCCGCGCAGCCGCCAAGGCGGCGGGCGGGCGCCATTTTTCTCGGGCGCCTCCTGCCGGGGCCCGCCGGTACCGTCTTAAGCGCGCCGGGCGGGCGCCATTTTCTTATGGCGGGGACGAGGGGTGGTGGGGAAGATTTGGGGGGAGGCTGAGGGAGGTTGGCGGGAGCTTGGAGGAAGGCTGAGAGAGATTAGGGGGGAAGCTGAGGGAAGTTGGGGGGTTTTCTTTTCCCCCCTCATGTTGGTACCAGGGGAGAAAATTCATGGAAAACACCGTGAGGTGTGAGCAGTGTGGCGTGTAAATACACATCTGCAGCCCCACTGGAGCAAACAGCAGGGAAATGGGGGTGAAAACCAACCTGAAAATGTAATTTGGCCTAAAGCAAGAAGAGGATTTTCAGGGTAAAATGGGGGGGGGGTGTGGGGTGTGTGTGAATGTCACAACTGTAGCGCTGTGCTGGAGCGGGGTCACCTGGCCAGGCTGAGGTGTCTGGAGAAAAGGGAGACAGCAGATTTCCCACAGGAAAGGAGAAGGGTGCACTGTGGTTGTCCCAGGGGAGGGGTCAACTGCTTCATACCGTCCCACATCGATAACACTTTGGGTCTTGCTCAAGAGAAACAGCAAGAAAACAGATAGTTTGAGGAAAAAGACAAAAAAAACCCTAACAAAAACAAACAAACAAAAAAACCAAACAAAAAAAAACCAAAAACAAACAAACAAAAAACCAAACAAAAAACCAAAAACAAACAAAACCAACCAAAAAAAAACAACACACACAAAAAAAAAACCAAACAAAAAAAAAAACAACAACAACAAAAAACAACCCCAAAACAAATAGTTTGAGGAGGACAAAAAAAAAAAAAAAATTCAAATAGTTTGGGGAGAACATCACATATTTTCCCTTCGTCGCGGTGATATAAAAGTCATTTCAGTTGAGCAATGATAGGTTGCAATAAAGGAAGGTCTGGGCAGTGTTGCTGCAATCAGTTCCTCCAGGCGAGCGACAGTTAGTAATAAGACACATAAAAGTAAGAGGTGCCAAAGAGTAAATAATATTTTCCGGAGGTATCAGCTGGAAAGCTTTACACACAATTAACTGTCACAATGAGACATGAGCAGAAGCTTTATTTCCTTCACTGATTTAAGAGGGAAAACTGTAGCAAATGACCTGTGGTTAGTAAATCAGTTGTGAAAGCAAAGTTGATCCTTCAATATAAAATCTCTCATCTCATCCACAAACTACTCCTGTCAAACCGCAGCAATGTCATTAAGACCAACTTCAACTAAAGCATGACAAGTGTGAACCCCAGAAAATAGATTTAAAAATTAACCCTAGTGAACATTAAAAGGTAAGAAAATGAAAGAAGTGAGCACAGGGTGAGTACTGCAGCCTGGGTCAGCCACTGCTCTGCCCCAGGAACCTTCCCATCCCCTTGCAGGCGGGCCAGACATGACCACAGGGCAATAAAAACATCAGTGAGGGATGGACCTATTGTGGTTTCCTTCCATCTCAGGGTGACAGGATGGATTCAGAACATGCCAACCACTGTGACCTTGTTTTGTGGATGGAAAAATGTACAGTGGGGTACAGCCCTTGGGTGATGGGGGTGTCACTTGTGCCAGCAGCTGGTATTGCCAGTTCAGGCAGATGTGGCTCTTGAGCCCCTGGCCAAGAGCCCTGACATGGCCACAAGCCCCATCACAGCCACCTCATGACCCCTCGTTCCTGAGGAGTCAGTTACAGAGGAACAAAGTCTTCCTCTGCAATAAGCTGACTTTCCCACATACAGCTTATTTGGTGCTTCATTAGGTTTTATTTATTAGCACACTGTTTATTTCTTATTTCAGGTACCCTCAAGCTGCACTGATACACTTTCTCCCAAAGGCCATTTGACTGGATTTTGCTGGAAGACCTGACATTCAGCATTCAAACTCCCCGTTTCAGGTCTTTCCTAAGCCATCCAGGAGGGTCACTTGCATGAGAGAAGCTGTGGGAGGTGAAGAAACAGAGGATGTGTATAGAGATGACATTGTACCTTTGGACTGGGGAATGCTGGTCTTAGACCACAACATGAAAAACAGCAGTTTGATCCATTTGAGGTAGATAATTACTTTAAAAGGCACCCAGATTTTGTATTTTGGGACACATAAATATGCACTAAGGACCTACACAGGATTATGCCAAGCCACTGTTAAAGCAAAGGTGTGTCAGCCATGTACTCGCATTTGCAATTAATACTGGTTCTGTCTCAAGGGCTGCAACGTTTCATTATCTCTCATGCTTGCACACTGTCCGGCTGCAGTTATCTTGTCAGGAAAAGTAGAAGGCAGTTGTAACCTTGTGCAACAAAGATTTGTTCATTGAAAGATTTCTTGTATTATAGATTGTCATTTTTAAGATAACACAAAAGGAAATTAAAAGGAAATACTGTTGAGAAGGGTCTAATCAGTTCTCATTTCATTCATTTATTTAGGAACTCAAATCAACAGTTGAGCACCGCCTCAGAATTTTTAATTTCACATTTCAAACTACGTAAGGAAGATACGATGGAGATCTGGAGATAGTCTCCAGCTTTTAATGCATTCTGTCGAACCTGGTCTCATCAGGTTTAATCCTGATTGGAATCCCAAGGGAAAATGTCAGTGTCTGTTCGCTTCATCTTAAATCCCTCTTGAGTATTTGTCCTTATCGGAAACCAGTCATATAATCAGTCGTAATTCAGCGTGTTGTGGTCTGTTGATAAGGAAGATTTAACTGAAGAAAGAAGACTGGCAGGTCATGACAACAGTGCTTGGGCAGAGAGCTGTGAGGGGACATTACAGAGCAGTTTCTCTGAATTACCACAGTAGAAACACACGGGTTAAAAATAATATCCCTGGAAAAGATAGTTATTTCAGTTGGAGATAGCAGGGAAGACTCTAATACTATTGAACTCCATAATAAAAATCCTACTGGTTTCAATAAAGGCTTCACTTGCTGGGTTTTCTGGGGAGGGAAATCTGAGTATTTATCTACAGCTTAGAAGAGACACTCCAAGCACCTCCGCTGAGTCTAGCAGAGGTCACCTTTCTGCACACCTTTTAAAAACACATCAGTGCAGCAAAACCACACAACCCCCCCCTTCCCCACTTACCTCATCTGTGCACTAACAGACATCAGGATGGAGGATGTTGGTTCACTGGTCAATCTTTGATCAGCAGGATGAAAAGATCCCCGGCCTTGCAAGTGCACCAACTTCCTTCCCAAACCGGCACAGTTCCTTTCCTGTTGCACTCATTAAGTCATCTTTAGCATCCCTGTTTAGACTCTGCTGTTATGTATGTGACCACATAAACAATGTTATAAATCCCTTTGCACATGAAAAGGAATCCTGAGAGGAACAAGAATCACATTGAAAAACTCAAGTTTCAAAACACAGCCGCTGCCGGGCACCTCACCGCATCTCATTATGGACTCCACTCGTGGCCTCAATCCCTGTGACATTTACTGTCAGATGGCAACAGTTTTATTTTCATAGGCTAAATACTGAATACTCAACATGTCTATTTAATAACTGGGTTTGTTTTTCTCTTGCTGTGTAGAGCACCTGTTAATGGCTCTCTGTGCAATTCTGAGCCCGTGGCATGACACCGGTGTGTCATCAGGCAAAGGGACCAATAATTGTCTCTTCAGGAACCATTTTATAATGTGTTTCAGGATTTGGCTGCTCATTAACAGAGGATTTTCCACAACATTCTGTGTTAGACTGACTGCAGCAGCAATGACTCCAGAAATGTTGCCCTTATTCCTTAGCTTCTCAAAAACTAACTTTAAATCCTGATCCAAATAGAAACCAGTGCAGTGATACCAGCCTGAATAAACAGAAGCTGGAACCAGTGTTTTCTGATGGCATTCCATTTGGTACCAAATGACAACACTTAGAAATGTTTCCCTAGTTAATTATTTTACTGCTAATTGCTTTAGCAGAGACCCTGTCACTACTAGATATGGAGGGGAGATTGCATCAAGGTGGAGTCAGGGCAGCAAATGAGGCATCATGCCTCTGCCAGATGTAACATTGTTGTGGGTTCTGCCCAGAGAAGGGAAGATACACACAACTGCTTTGTATCAAAAAAGAAAGTAAGTCGTTCAGGGCTTGGCATCTTGTCAACAGCCAGACGACAGGGCCCAGTTACCACAACCTCATGCTTCCCCAAGCAGCTCTGCCAGTCCCCACAGAAGGTGTGCAGCATGCTTGAAAATTTGGGAGGGACAATAAAGTCAGTGGGAGATGCAGGAGACTTGGGTCTCCCTGTTCTCCCACGGACATCCCATGTGGCCTTGAGTATGGACAACACCTTTGGGCCCAAAGCTTAAATCACACCACGTAGGATTTCAAAAGCCTTCATCTACATCTAAATTCCTTTACAAATCTTGCTTTCGATCTCTCCATCTATATCCGTATTATCAAATCAGCTCAAGGCTCTGCCAGTGCTAGAAATGCACTCCTCTGGTTGTTCTTAAGATCTAAGTCCTGCCTGGCTCTGGCTCTAGCTCAGTACCAGTTCCCCCACCAGTAACCTCAGGTGCAGGGAGCAGGGTGGGGTGGCTCGCACTCCAGGTCTGCCTCTCCAGGCCATGTGGACAAGGTCACAAAGCCAGTAGCTCCAAGATCTCAGGACTAAAGTGCAGCGAGGAGAGCAAGAGCAGCATCAGCACAGGGAATGAAGAACACAGAAGCTCTCTGTAAAAGGAGAAACACTGCTGCACCTCGCGGATGGGGAAAGTGCACTTGTGTTCGACTGTACTTACAGGGAAAGTGTGCTTGTGTTGGACTGTACAGACCTTGGAATGGGGCCACCTAAGGGAAAAAAGGCTGTAGAGCAGATGGATCTCCTTTTCTGTTCTCTCAGTAATCCAGTGGTACAATTTGTTTTGTCCTTCTGAACCAAGCAATTGCACATTCACAGTTGGAGGTAGGGTCTAAATGTTGTCTCGAGCTGATCCCTTGATCCCGCCGTCCTCGCTGAATTAATCACATTTGCGGATCAATCTGGGATTTGTTGCTGTCTGAGCAGATGGCCAGGCAGGCTGCGGTCGTGAGCAAGGCAGCCACGTTCTTCCAATTACCCAGCAGCGTTTTCCAACGGCGGATATTTAAACAGAGACATTATTTTGAAGAAATGCTAAATCTCTCTTGTTCCCGATTCAGCTCGCTGACCTTAGGCACTGACCCCAAACTTTCTGCTCTACTTCTGTCCTCTAAGGCCTTAGTGAAAGTGTAGGCTGGCTGGTGCCCCTTTCTCTTTCAACTGAGTATTTTCTGCCCCATTTTCTTCTGCTGTCTTCCCATTTTCTGCAGAAAAGAGGTGAAGACAACAGATGCTGTTTGTCATGGGGATTTCAAGGGTGCATTATATTAATCATTGAGCTGAGTACTTCAGAGAAGGAAAAGAGAAGCTGCATTCATGCTCCTCGCTGCCTGCCACAGCACGTAACAGCAGGAACAGTTAACAGCACAACTTTCAAAAAGCCTTGGTGGGACTTCCCCGTCGCAGGAGTAAATTTGCCATGAAAGACGGTCACGCTGTTTTCCCAGTGTTCACATCTGTTCAGAGTCTTTCTGGCTGATAATTGCTCTCTTCTCCCCTCTCTCTCCTGACAAGGAAATGCCAGGGGAGCTTCAGTGAAGCGCAGTCAAATCCTGTATGAGATGTTTCACTTATCACCAAAGGTGAACGAGGTTAACTGAGAGTATGTTTGTAGTGCCCGAAGGAATGAAATATGACACAATGGTCCAGAGGAGACAATCCCCCTGGGGTGTGACAAAACTGGACCACACTGATTAACTGCATTTGGGCCCCTCACTCCCAGAAACACATGGAGGGGCTGGAGCGTGGCCAGAGAAAGGCAATGGAGCTGGGGAAGGGGCTGGAGCACAAGTGTGGTGAGGAGCAGCTGAGGGACCTGGGGCTGTTGAGCCTGGAGCAAAGGAGGCTGAGGGGAGACCTTCTGGCTCTCGACAACTCCCTCAAAGGAGGGTGGAACCAGGTGGGGTCAGGCTCTTCTTCCAAGGATCAAGCAACAGGACAAGAGGAAATGGCCTCAAGTTGTACCAGGTGAGGTTCAGGTTGGACATTAGGTGTTCCCTGATGCTGCAGAAGGTGCTGGGGGACGTCACCAAACACGCAGCTGACGTGACTGTACAATATAACAGGTACAGGGGATGGCCCATCTGCCACATCTCCTCATTTCAGTTCCAAGGGGTGAGGCCCACCTTAAATCATCTCCCCTACCATACAGAGGCCTAGCAGAATAACCCCCAACCACTCTTACACCCACAGAGTGCCTCCGGTCTCTGTCCCACAGCCTCCCCACCAGCCCTCCCCCTTAAGTCTGCTCAACATCCAGCCACTGCACCTCTCAGTGGCACCATGTCAATGTCTTACCTGCTTGTGCTTGTCTTCCTCAACATTACATGCACCTAAAGACAACTTTTGTCTGTGAGGAGCAGGTAAGAAGTTTAGGAAGCCAACCTGTACTCCAATCAGTTCCATCACCCATGGGGGACATGAACAGTAGGCACAGGCATGCTCACAAGAGCCTTCAACTGGTGCCCCTTTCACTGCCAGGAGGCTCTAGCACGTATGGACAGTGATTGACCCAGCTCCACTTCCAGCTCCTCCAGAACCAACTATATTTCTCATCTTCTCTGCATCATCCCCAAAGCCCCTGCCAAGCCAAGGGATGTCCTTAGCCCTAGGTGAGCCATCTAGTCACATCTGGAAGAGAAAAAAACAGTGGTGTGTGATGCTCAGGCTACATGTGCATTCTGGTTTTGTCCTGCTCCAGAGGTTTTCCACTTATTTTCTACTCCCTTCTCTAGCTTTGACTTTAAATTTTGACTTCAAGGACAGCTCAACTGCCCTTTTCATACAGCTATTACAAGTCAGTGACCTTTCCTGAATGGAAGCAGCTGCCCTTCGCTTCACATCCATGCATCTCCCTGCAATTCTGTTTTTACTGTCTCTGTGATCTCACTTCTGAGCTGGGAAGTCTTTGTCTAAAATTACATTCTCTCTCAGGTTGGAGTGAGGTGGGTTGGTCTCCTCTGCCAAGGAACAAGTGACAGGACAAGGGGAAATGGCCTCAAGTTGCACCAGGGAAGGTTTAGGTTGGACCTAAGAACAATTTCTTCCCCTCCAGGGCTGCACAGGCCTGTCCCAGGCTGCCCAGGGCAGTGGTGGAGTCCCCATGATCCCTAGAGGGATTTCAAAGCCATGGAGCTGTGGTGCTGAGGGCCATGGGTTAGTAGTGCCCCGGCAGTGCTGGGTCAACAGTTGGGACTTGATGAAGGAGGCCTTGTGACCTTTCAATCCTTAAAGAGGCCTATAAGAAAGATGAAAACAGACTTTTGAGCAGGTCCTGTTGGGACAGGACAAGGGGTGATGGTTTGAAACTAAAAGAGGGAGATTTAGATTGGAAAGAAGGGATAAATTGTTGACAGACTCTGGCCCAGGTTGCCCAGAGAAGCAGTCGATACCCCATCCCTGAAAATATTCAAGGTCTATGAGCAGAAGTAGCTGCACATTTCCACAGAGAGAGGCTACTTCTGTCACATCTAATCTACTTCAGAATCAGCAGAAACAAGATAGGTCAGCTACAAAGCTGAATTCCTTAGACTATCTTTTGTAATTTTTTCAACAATATATGAAAAAAAATAATCCCCAAAGATCAGGGAAACTGTCAGCAAGAATGAGGGAAAGAGTGCTTTAATCAAATTCACCTCATGGCTTCTTGGGCAGGAAAGAGGGGAGCCAAGGACTGTGAGAAGGAAAAGGTTCAACTAACTTCCTTTGATTCCTTCAGTCTCTAGGGTCTCCATGACAACACCGTTCAGTTGGCACCTGCACTCCAGTTCTATTTCCCAGCTCTAGGTTATGCCAGGAGCCTTGACCTCACGGGAGAGGTGCACCATGGAAGGGCGAGTGGCATTTCAGAAGGACATGGAAGCCCGGTGCTGCCTTGCAGCTCACAGGTATGCACACGGAGTTTTGTGACACAAAGGTGCCAATCAGGGGAGGATGACAGCAGCCACTCTGCAGTGCTGCAGCAGCTGCTGTCCCCTCCTCTTCCTTGCTGCCACTCTTCACAGCAAAGAGGAATTATTTTAGGTAGAAGAGCAAGTGAGGGCACACATTCAGGACTGAAGACCACACTGTAAGTCCAAAGCAAACTCCAGGAAGCTGAGGATGATGAGCATTAGTTAAAGCTTTCCCTTTCAGACACCCCTGCTAAATGTGCTACTTTGCAATTAAAACAGGGCAATAGAACCTCTTAATTAAACATTTTATTTAAACCAATACAAGCACCATGCTTAGCAAAAAAAGATTTGGTTTAAAGTAAACATGCAATGTGAACTAGCAGAGACTAAACAGCATATGGAAGTTGTACTGGTTATGGATATTTTCATGGAATTGTTGAATTCTCAAAACTGGCCGTGAACGTCTCACACCTCTTCCTACCCACAGCTCTGGTGCCAACCCCAACACATCAGAGTATGAGTCACACCAAGTCTGGATCATGTAATAAAAGCAAGAGTTTCATCGTGCCCAATCCCACCCCCCCCCCCCTCACAGTTACTAGATGGAGGTATAAAAAAAGATACACTTTGCATGACATTTCTTTTTGGAACGTGCTGAAGTGAGGAAGGGAACTCTCTTGGCTTTGTATGTTTGATTCAGACGCCAGGTACCAGGTTTACCATTGTTTCTGAACTAGCTATTTTACAGTTGAAGATAAAAAAAAAGGGAATCCTGGTACAAATGCATAAGATGCTCCTTTGGAGAAGTGAAAAGGTGTCAACACCCACATTATTGCCTCTTTTGATAGAGCAAAACAGCATTCATGATACTAGAAACACACTTAAACCATCAAATACCAGCATTTAGTTTTTTTGTTGTTAAAAATATTCAGACAAGTCCATTTTATGGGCTGACATGCAAACTCATGCTTTAATTCAGCTCACCACCAATTAATAGGATTACAAGAGCTGTATCCCAGCCATCTAGTCAATATTTAAAGCAAACCAGATTAATTGTGGCAGAAGTCTCCCTCTGAGAGACCTTTTACTCCAGGCCAAGGATTTTATGGCCAACTTACTAACTCCTGAAAAATAGGAGCTCACACTGGAAAATGCTGACTCGCAGACCTTTAGCTACAAAGGCTCCCATAGGTGACATTGGTTAATTTATTATGTCCTTTAGTTTGAACCCTCTTTAGAGATCTGAAAAATCAAGACAAATGTGTTTACACCGAGGGAAATACTGCCTACTCTTATGTGCAAGAACCCGAAAGCACAGCAAATTCAAATGCTTTTTGGGCTTTCCGGT
>JANHGN010024377.1:18692-33212 GCA_024605025.1 Megaceryle maxima
CCCCCCTCTGAGCGTAAGGGGGAAGCAGTATGCAACATACAGTTCTAAAGAAAAGGTAGGAAAAGTATTTTATGAAAACAAGTATTATCGGCACAGGAAAGTTTTTTTTTTTTTTTTTTTTTTTTTTTTTTCACAATTAATGGCTTTGTTTAATCAAGTATTAGCACTATCTGTACTTCAAGAGCCTAGGACAGTAAGCAGCAGGCAGTTGTGTCAAAACACTCTATTGAAGACAAGGAAACCACAAACAAGCCTCGAACAGCAAACATCCTCTGCACACTCCAAGGACCTGCAGCTGCTTCCCCACTTCCACAGTTTGGAGATGGGAAGGAGGTACAACTACCAAGCAAGGGTGGTTGAAGAATAATACCAGTGGGCTGAGCAGCACCAACATCACCTTTCACAAGAAAGTGGCCTTTAACACTCCTCAGGATTTGTTTGCTTCCTACAGGACCTGAGGGGCAGCACCAAAGGCAGAAATTCCTCAAGTGGAGGCAACAAGAACATCCCAAGTGAAAAGAATTCAGACTGAAGATGTAGCCATAGGTAGCAATACCTTCTTGGCAGAAGGTGGAGTGATCCAGAGATGAAGAATGAAATTCAATCTTCTGATTGCAGCAGCTCCTCCCTTCTCCTCCCAAGAGATAGGCCCCTTCCACAGTTATTACACAGCAGCTGGATGCTGGCAGCCCACCAGTGTACAAAGTACAATGGCAAAGATTATTAATCCAGTTTTCCCCGCTGCAAATTGAGCTGAACATTACAAGCAGCAGCCTCCCTCTCGCCTACGCTGTACTTTGACATGCCTCACCTTTAGCACAAGGTCAACAAAACAAGACCCTTGCTGTTCTAAGACTGATGCTTACAATGACACTATTCTTTAAGCCAAGTCTTATTTATACAATGTTTGTCACCAAAGACATTGTTTTTATTGATCTGTAGTACAGAATGATCAAGCAATGGTTTCATAATCAACATTTTTTTTTCCCCAGGGAAATAAAATTCTTTTTCCAGTTCACTACATTAATACAGAAATTCAATTTTAATTACAAGCATTTCTTTCCCACACTGAAAGATCAAATTAATTGGATCACTTTAACATGTGTTTTGAAAAGCTCCTCTCAAGTCAGATTTGTACACGAATAAATGAGCAGTAACATCAAACTAAGAAGAGATTTATCAACACTGAGGACCTTTGCAAATTAATTCCTCGCGATCTCAGAGGAATTAGTGTTTTAACACTAACACAATGTATGTTTACAAATGAAAAATAAACCTTCTATCAGCAAAGGTTTCACAGCATGAAATACTGGCCTCCAAATTTAATACTACGTTCCTTCTCACTGAACAGATTTGTTAGGGCAGCTGTATTTTAAGGTATGTTATCAACAGGAAGCTGCTCTTACGCAGACACTTATTCAGTAGCACAACAAACACTCATGAGCAAGATAGTGAGACACTGTCACATGAGTACTCCTTTTGCCACTGCATGGGCTACATGTCTCCCATGTCAGACAACTACTCTAGTCAATATAAAACAGACCTGTAAAAAGACTGGTCATTTATAAAAGTTAAATACTATTTTCACATTAGAATATTTGCTGTTTCAAAGAGATGAACTGTAAAGTAAATGGAAAATCAAATTGTCACTTATGCAAAAGCTTTATCTGGAATGTAATTTTGACCAACAAGCAGTTCAGAAAGTTAGAGACTGTAAAGTATTCAAAAGCTACGTGTGGCCAACTTTTGTAACAAAAATGATAGAAATCATTCATCACCATGAAAAGCTTTAACCTCCTGACTCCTACAAATGGAGTAGATGAGTAAAATTTCAAAGAAAATGAGGTTAGCTTTTCTTTTTTAAACAGATGCCAACTGCAGCACTAGGCACTAGGAAAAAATGTTACTTGGATTCTTTATCAAAGTTTTTACCAAATTTGTCGTAAGTGGCAGTGTAAAATTCTCAAGTCATTTTAAAGCTAACAAATTAAAGGCACACAGTATTGATGGGTGTTCAGATAACAGGAAATGAGCAAAGAGGTAAACTTCTTAACAGTGTAGTAAGTTATATATGCAAGATGTCTGGTACGAGAGTAACCAGAGTTGTAAGTCAGCCCTTAGTTATCACCTAGTTCCTATAGTGCGAGAACTGGACAGTCAAAGCTTTGCCCTGAAATACAGTAAGATTGACTCAGTCAACGGAGGAATTACTGGAATGACAAAAATTAGTTCTAAGAATTTGAGAAAGTTCACATGGACTAGATGGAAAGATAAATAGATGCATTTGCTGAACAAGGATTTTGTCTTTTTAATACTAAATGCTTCCAGGGAGTAGTTTCCAAAATTGAGAAGACATTAAGTCTAAAACTCTGAGAAGTTAAGTGACAGTACACAATTTCTGCATATAAATGGCTAGTATGTGTCATAAGGATGCATTTGTAGCTCAGAAAAAGTTAGCGTCAGCTTCCAAATTACGTTCGTAGATAGTTATAAATCCAGAACTGTACGATTTTAGTTACAGAAATATTAGTCACAAGAGTGCAAAAGGAGTCCCTGCAGAGGAGTATTCCCTTTTAACAGGTACAAATAAGGAAACACCTGCAAAGATTTGTTACTTCAAGGAGACAGACCTGCTATTCTTTGCACAAACTTTGCACAAGAGATATACCGCAGGAGACAGATGTAAATACAGTGCATTTTTTAGATGTAAGTATTCATGTCTGGTTCCAGTATTATCAGGATGGTACATAAATACTTATTACAGAGGTTGTCTTAATGGAAGAAGCCCAGTTTCTCACGCAGCCATTCTTCAGTTAGGTCTTCTGTATTTCTTATTTCAAATACCTAAACAAAATTGCATAAACCCTTGAGGTGACTGATGGTACTTGAAAGGGGTAAGCACACAACGCAATCAATACCTTCCCACACAAGTTATTTGAGCTGTAATAAACCAGAAACCAACCTAGAGTTTTCACATGCTTTCTTGAAAGGATAGGTTAATACACTAAAGTAACATCAGTGGAAAATGCACAAGAATAAGGGGTAAAGAATATTACTAACTTGAACAAGAATCCCAGAATTCCTATTTCTAGACTTAACTCTTCTTTAAGAATGTGAGAATGGCACATGTACCACATTTATAAGTTACTCAGAGATGTGACCATGTCAGAGACAGTAACTCAGCAAGTAGATTGTCTATTTAAAGACTACAAATTAATTTAACCTCCAGGCTGAATAAGCCCAAAGTTCAGGAATTTTGCCCAGCCCAAGGCACAGTAAGCAGAAAGGCCCAAGCCCTTCTCTGAGCTACTATAAATCCACAGTACCCAGTAACAAACTGTTTGCCCTGGAAGAAACAAGCCTAGGATACCTCAAACTAGAAAACCTGGGGTAAAATAAAAACAACCAACAAACCAAAACCCACCAACCCAAAGCTTTGAGGGAAGTCTTAAACGAACTGTTAAAACAGCCTTGAAGCAGAAAAAAAGATACACCAATATACTCTTCACATTCCATATGGGCAAGTAGCTGGTTTGGGTTTTGGTCTTTCTTTTTTTAACTGCCCTTGAAGAGAGGCCAAGTTAATTCTGCATTGCTAGCAAGAATCTTTGAGATGCCCCCAAATGGCTCATCTTCTCTGAAGAGTCAAGTCAATTTTACAAATCCAAAGGCCTTTCAGCATTCTTCTAGGCAATGGAAACAAGAAAAATATTTTAAACTGGAACCTGCTCTTAATACTCTGACAACACTGAAAATAAAGCCATTTCAGCACTCATTCAGTTACCTGCCCTCCTAATGGTATGGAGGCCACAGCTGCAAAAAGGATGCTCAGGCCAACAGAATGGATGGGATTTTAGAAGACTCCCAAAACAAGCTTCTCAGTGAGCCTGCTGTTTGGACTGAACTTCCTATTTAGTCCTGTTCTCAGCCATTTCACCATTTTAATCTTCTTCGGGAAGCAATTCAAGTCTTGCATCTTTTCTTCCTCATTTCCCATCTCTGCTGGAGTGGGCTCTGGACACTGCTGCTTGTATTTCAACAGTGATCCACGACTATCAACTAATACTGATTTTTTTTTTTCCCTCCAATTAAAAATAAGGGGAAAACCACAAAATTTGGTGTTATGAGAAGCCAAGCTAATATGCAAGCCACTGAAAAAATAAGACTCAGTTGAGTCACATGCAGAAATCACATCAGGGGGAAGTCACAGAATGAGCTAAAATGAAACATAGTTCAGCAAGTGGCAAGAATAAAGCACATGTAAAAAGCAAGGAAGCAACCCGAACTGGAGACAGGCTGTCTTCTCTCCAGCCACAGATGATCATGGACCTCTATATCCACTCCCAGGCTTTCATTCAAAAGCCTTTCAGGCTGAATTTCTCCCACTTTACAGGTGACAGTAACTCTAATACAGCTAGTCCTCAGGCTTTCACCTTCTCATCAACTCCACCTTCTCACTGACTGAAAACTGCTTTCCTCCTCAAGGAACTCTTCTTTTCTCAGGATTCTGGGATGCATTTTCAACAGACCTAAAAGAAGATTTCTCAGGGCTATACTGATTGCTTCTACTATCTTCTGCTTCCTTCCTATTTACTCTTCTCAACTTGATGTCTAATTTAAAATAGAGAGGCCATTTCTTACAAGGTACAGATAAAAAAGGTAGAAATTCACAGTTCTCTTATTGGCCCAACACATTTTTACTGGGATTTTGAAGTACTCAGCCAGGATAAGTAAGACCAAAAGGGAAAGGTGATGTTGGAAATGGTAAAGTCATTTCACACTGTATGAAAAACCTGAAGTGACCAGAGTCTCCATTTAGCTTTACTGGTTGAAAGTAAAACTTTATGAAATGTAGGTGCCAATTGAGCAGATATTTCAGAGATCTCCAAAATGATAATTAGGTGGCAATTTTTAAATAATTTTTTAATATACATATATCTAGGCCTAGTGAATGCAGTGATTTCTGCTGGTCTCAGTAATGGAGGAAACAAACAGGAATATTTAGAATGTTCAGCACTTGGCACGTATGTTTCTTATTCTGCAAGCATACAGCCCCATCAACCATGCAGCTAAACCAATCTGCACCAAACCATACTAAGCCTTCAATCTCTTCTGCCCATCAATAAATTCATTCCCCAAAGCAAAGGCATCCATCCTACTGATGGATTTTGAGTTTGAGAAAGTGGTTCTTCCTGTACCCTAAAACTCCAGAAATCCTAAAACTCCATATACTCCTCTATTCAATCTTCTTAAAACAGAATCTGTTCACTGTAATTGCAAAGTCTTGTAACACTCTTCTTGTGATAGGTTCAAGCAAGACACAAAACAGCTTCTGCAACCTGCATTTAGGGGCAGAGAGTTACTTCAACTAGTCAATCATACCTTAGTGAGCTCAGCTGTCTGTACAAGCTTATTCTTGCTTCCAGCATACATCATCTGCTGTTCAGGCTTACATCCTGTAGTCATGTGAATAAAAAAGGGAAAAAAAAAAAGTTTTGTTTAGTTATTTAGACTGCAACACTAAGGTTTTTTTTGTTTGTTTGTTTGTTTTTTAAAGAATCCAAACAGAAGTCTCTATTCAGAAAAAGTGTCCTAATTCTTTATATACATTATCATCCTTGCTTTTACTTGCATATCTAGTACTTGAAAAGTATTTCCAGAAGTAACAGTTGTGCAGGTTGAAGTGGGAGGTCAACATACACCTGTGTTTCTGCTTAGAGCCAACATCAAACATTGCAGCAGTAGTCGAACTTGAATCACAACAGTCAACAAAGCAGTACCTCCTGCCACTCCAGCAGTGCTGCTAGTTCAATTCTTCACCCTCTTGCTATTTCTGGAAGACTTCCATGTTTTTACTAGTTACACTTACATAGACCTTTATAGCAAATGCCTTTGAGCTGGAGTCAAACTGAGAACAAAACCAAGGTAGTTGGAATTTGTTGTTCTTTCTCCTGATCTCTCCCCAAATACCCCCAACTAAACTGGTAACTCAAAATTACCTTCTCTCCCCCCAAAATACCCACACCTCACAGCAACTTCAGTCACAGCTTAACTGCTGTTTATAGACTCCCAACTGAGGGGTCATTGCTTCTGACTCCAGTATCAGTCTAACCACTAACTTATGTCTACAGAAGTATTTTTAAACAGAAAACCTCAAGATACAAAGGCTTTTCTTTAGAATTTGCTTGGTTAGAAGTTTCCAGATACGATTGATACTTTTAAATCTTGCCACCCATGAAGAGCATTGTCTAAGCTCTCTTCTCCTGTGACATCTGCCTGCTTTACTATTTCAAGGACTCCCAGGAAGTTTTTTTACTGCTCTAACTCACAAAGTATCTATCCTTCCAAAGAGAAGTAACACCCAGAACCTTCATACACAGATTCTCAGGTAACTACAGAATATGCTCACTCGTTGCTAAAACTTTTACCTAACTGGTTCTGAGTAATGAAAGGTAAAACAATGCAATCGGTTTATCTTTTTTCTGGAGGATAACAAAGATAATCCAGTAACACCAACAAGCTACCCCATTACAATTCAGAACACAGGTAGAAGCCACAGAAGCAATTCAGCTCTGCAAGTCCAAATCAAGTCACAGGTTATTTGGTTTCTGTTGACATTACACAGTTCCCTGCACAGGTATGTTTATATTGAGGGTTGCTGTGACAAGCAGAGGAAGCTACTGCTCTAGATAAACTTGGGATGATCTAAGATTAGTCTCTTTCACCTTGAAAATCGCCTGTTATCCAGCACTTTCATGTGCCCAGATCTGGGTTATGGGACCTTCGTTTCCTCCTCTTCACCCATTGTTGTGACAGCCCTTTAGACCTTCACATCACTCCAGCTCCTCTTTGGAGGCATCCTCTGTTGCTGCCCATTGCATACAGACCCCTGGAAACCCCTCCTCTTCAATCCCATCCTAACACTTTCATGCAGTCCTGGTACCTTCATGGGTAGATGGGGGTTTCCCAGGCCCTTCTGAGAAGGAGAGGAATTTCTTCCCAACCGGTCACTACCATCCAAATAGCGGGACAGACAGGTGTGGACAGAAACCATCAGGAACAGAAAGGGTATATTCCATCCCTCTCCTCACTCATTTTTTGAGCCTTTTCTGTTCATATTTGAAGGATTCCTCAAGATCTGAGGAGAAGGTGACAAAAAACCCATCAGGTTAAACTTAACTGAACAGCAGCAGAGTGTCCCAGGCTCCCTTACTTTACAGGAGGGTGTTGCTGTGAACCACACTGAGAACACAGTGGGCAAACATTTAGAAAGACACACCTTTTGGCCAGCTATGCAGGAAACTAATGGTTCTGTCAGAAACAGAAGAAGGTTCTTTTCTCTCATACATCCTAGGTGCCCTAAAATGTGAACCCAAATGGCAGTGAAAACTTCCAGTAAACAGGGAGATCTGGGCAGCAGAAAGTGTTGATGCTTCTCATGAGCTGATGGCGAAGATGGAGGTAATACAAGAGATTCCTCTCTGCCAAAAAACATCTCCAGAAAATGCCACAGCTTTATAGTGCCTTGCTTCCAGCAGTGGCAGAAGAAAAACCAGCCCTAAGCATCTATCTGAGCATTTTATCTTCCATAGCAAGGAATATTTCCATATTTACAGCACACAATAGCCACCGTTCACAATGTTCACTCACCAACTGGACTGGAGAAGATAAAGCACAATGGATAAGAAACTCTTCCATCATCATGCTGATACTTGTAACTATACACAATAAATGTTTTTTCTGAGGTTAAAGAAACTAATAAATCAATGATTTTATTAGGATATAATCAAAGCCTGATATGGGCACAAGTAAGTCTGGATTCTAGAAGATGCTTCTTTTGATAAAGAGTCTCACTGTTCCCCTGTTTGCACTTCTGTATTTGACTTTCAGAAGCAACCCTGACTGTCTTTACCAACCTTGATCCCAGCCAGGTATTACTGCTTCACATCAGAGCTAAAAATCACCCTTTCATCGTAAATATTCCTCTCCCAGCTTTGCAAAAAGACCTCCCACACCCACCAATGTGTTTCTGGCTTAATGAAAACTGAATTCTTTCTTTGAAGATTAAGCACTTCATTGTTTCAGGTGTTTTGCTGAATTTGAGCCCACCTAGGACTCCTGCTTAAGAGCCTCCTACTGTACTACAGTCATGAAAGGAAAGATTTGGAACAGCATGTGAACTAGTGCCAGCCAGCTTCTGAGGACAATGGATGAAGATACTTTGACTCATAATTTAAGTACCCCTCTTATTTATCTAGTAAAAGAATAATTTACTTGTGCCTCTTTTTTCTTTATTAAATACAAGGATTCTTCCCTAGATCACATGCCTACAGCACTCCCAAAGTCAGTAACTGCAACAAAATAGGGAAGGCCACATGCCAAGAAAGTACCAAATCAGATGCTGTTACACAGGCACTTTGCTATATTTAGTAGTCACATACAAAACTGGTGCATTTTACTCACTTGTTTACATTAACAGCATCGTGGCTTCGCTTTACTTCCCCAAACATTATATAGTCTAAGGAAATAAAATCTCAGGCAAGGCTTAAATGTGTCAACAAGTAGGACAACTGTTCAGTGCACTATAAGACCTGATCTCTGGCTTCTCTTGCAAATGAAGTGTCAGTGAAGCTGCACTACAGGCAACTATTGGCCTAAAAAGGTGAAGTCCAACTCTGAACACTTTAAGCAGCTTCCAGGAGTAAGGCCAAATGCCAACAGCAGCAGAAGGATATCGAGGTTGTCTCTCAGGCAGCTCATCTTTTAGTTCATCAGGAGAAATACCCTGGTAACATTAAACACAAGCAATATTTGAACAAATGATCTTGGACTTGTGGCTATACTGTGAAGGCTAAAGCAGCATAACAGGACAATGAAAGAGCTGTAAGTTAGATGTACATCTGCAGTTGAACCAATAACCATCTCTCACTCTAATTACTAGAGCAGTTTAGGAAAACTTGTGTGCTAATAGATTCCTGTGACTAAACATAGAATTAACGTTAGCTTGAATAATCATCCCTATTTTAGGCATAATGAGTTTAGAAAACATTCTTGGCTCTAGTTGGATATGCTGGCAGCAACCATGCTTTTCCAACTCCAGTGCTACACCGAAGCAAGCAAGCACACATCGAAAAGCATCTGTTCAAATCAGCTACATAAATGGTGCTTTTAAGAAATCCAGTCTTTCCTCCTTGAGCGAGCAAAGAGTCCCCATTCTATTCAAGTATTACCTTCAGTTCTACATTCTAGGGAATAAGAGCTACAGTTAATGCTCAAATCCCTGGGAAGGATTTAATTTTGCCCTATGTGCCATTAAGAAACACTACATGCTGGGCTGACCTTATTATGCCACCTATCAAATTTAGAGTCTGCAGAGGATTAACAATCCTAGTTTCTAATTGATGGCAGATCAGCTCAGAGTCAAATATGCAGATCTAGGTGGAAACACAGCAGAAATCTCTTCAAAAAGCCAGCAGGTGCCAAAGATGCTTTTTACTTAGTTGTATCCTAACAGGTTTAAAGGAACTTTTTTTTGTGCAATTAATTAGTCAACTCAATTGCTTTGGCATAGTTCAACTATTAATAGTGCTGTGCATTACATGCAGAGTGACCATGCATTTAAATAAGCTCATGACCCAAATTAGATTAAGATTTGATAACAATTTGAAACTAAGGCAGTACCTTAGAGACAACAATACATTGCAGGCTGAAGATACTCTTATTTACAATTCATTTAACAAACCTCATGCTCCTCATCCAGCACCACCAACTGCTTATCCTTGTCGATTTTCACTATAAATCAAAATAAAGCACAGATCAATGGTTTATGATCGATTTATACAATGGATGCATGATGCTTTTTAACATTGCCCCCCAAATATATTCCTTGTGCTTCCATTCTGCTTCTTCAGCCTATCCCATAACTTCACAAAAGCACTGAAATGAAGCGCACAGTCTAAGCTCTGCTCGTTGCAAGACAGTATTCTCCAGTTTCAGGTGGAAATGTCAAACTCCCCTACTTTAAGGATACAAAATCTACAAACTCTACAAACTCAAAATGACTGTGCCTTGACTTTTTTTTTTTACTATCATTTTACAAACAGTGGTAGACTCTGAGCCACAATTATGTATCAGTAGTCTAACAAGAGCAGATTCAGTTTTGTATCATAAGAACAGTGGTGCTTTGCTGTTGAAATTACAGGCAGAATCAGAAGTACTGAAGTTCATACAAGAAACAGCCTCTTGGCTCACATTTACCTGTCACAGCAGTGACATTAAATGGGAAGGAAAAGCAGAGATAGGATTTTCTGCAAGACCTTCCAATTTTTGTCATGACATGTTTTTAACTTACTTATAATGGCAGCATTGTTGGTTTCTTTACGAAACCGGAATTTTCTCAGTTTCTCCACCAGGTCTTCAGCAACATCACAAACCACCAGAGATTCACTCTACAAAAAGGAAATGTCAGAGGGCACTGTAAGATACATCTTTCCAGTAAAGCCAGAAAAAAAACCCCACAAACGCCCAGGTCATGCATATGTGTGCACAAACCCTACTGAAGTGGAACTGCATGGAACCTGTCCAACATTTCAGTACACACAAACCAGAAAAGCCATGGGTGAAACCACAATAACACAACAGCAGGACACTTACCCTGTTTTGATATCCCTCCTCAAAGCCACACAGTTAACTAGAAATATTTTATTAGCTCTTCCTGAAGTGAGATTATTCTCACAGCTCTTAGAAGTAAACAACTGCTACAGTTCATTTGCCAAGTCCTGAAGTAAGAAAACCCCTTAAAACGGCAATAAACTGGCTAAAGCAATTTAACAATTTAAAATAATAGCAGCTACTATTAATATTTCAGGACACAGACAGTAATCAAGGGTCACTGTTTATTTTTACCCCCAAAATATGAACTGAACTTTTTGAGATTTACACGCACAGAAAGCATTTAAGACATTTTAATGGAAAAGCGTGAATACTTTTTGTAGTTTTTTTAATTTTATTTTCAAATACCCCCAGTATGTTTTCTATGTCACTAACTCCAAGTTTTCAGAAGTGTCCATATAACATATTAGTCATCACACTGAAGATGGGGAAGGAAATTATTTCACAAGCAAGCAGGCAGGTTATCTTTCACTGCACAGGCAGGTTTTAAACTGTACCAAGGCAACCACTGCCATTTCCTGCGCAATACAGTAACTACACCACCTCTTATCAGCACAGTTAAGAGATGCACACCAGCTAGATGAAAAAAAGTTATTTAACATCTTTAGCTTTTTCATATTTTTGCAAATTCTAAAGGCATCAAGACTTTTGTGCCAAAACAACTGTATTTCAAGACTTCTTTAAAAAAGTTGCTGAGACAAAAAAGTTACAAGATTACCTACCGCAAGCTCCATGGAAGACCTGTCTCACTAAGACAAATCACTGCTTGTGAATCAGATGAAAGTCCCTATTTAAACTCTCCCCTTCAACACTGGCTTGTTTGTGAGAAAAAGCAGAGAACTGTCTCTCCTTCCCTACTTCCAAATCACCTTGCAAATATCCTACATTTGTTGTTACTCCTAAAAAGACTTCCACCTCGACCAAATTCTGGCACAGATCTTGTGCCTCTGCTTCCTTTTCACAGCTGGAGAGGAAATGAGGCTCTGCTGTGACAAGACAGGTCAGGCTGCACACTTCATTATTTTGCTTGCTTCCCCTAAACTCTAACGATCGGTTTTGGCTCCCTCTGATCCACAAATGTCATTAATACTCAATCTCACTGTTTCAGGAGGTCTCTACTTCAAAAAAAAAAAAACAAAACACAAAAAAACACAAAAACAAACAACCCACAGAATTCAGAGTTGAATCTCTCAAAGTTTAAATTATATTCTGTATCAAATGCTCTTTTCTGAAGGAAGCATTTTTCCCAGTCCTCTGGGCTCAGCAGTTTCCTAACACCTTCCAGCAGCCACTGCAGGGTAAGCAGTGCTGGTGTTCATACCCACACAGCCATACAAGTCCTGAAAAGAAGCAGAAGACTATGCCTGCAGAACACATGGTGACATTAGATTCAGGTCATCTATCAGGGCTAAGCTGGCTCACCAGAGCTTGGTTTAACGAAAACTAAAGAAAGTCAAGACAAAAGACAGAAGGACTGCGCAGACAGCGGGCACAGCTGCCAACCCACGCTGCAGAGGGGAGCGTGCTGCTGTTGGTTAACCTCAGCCACCATTCACACCAACATTATACTTCCAAGATTTTCAGAAATCTATTTTTTAACCGGACAGCCGCTGGCAGGGCGGGTCACCATTTCCTTCTTAAAGAGCTGTTTCTTCACCCTCCCCCCGCAGCCTGACAGCGCCTAACACAAAAACAACCGGGGAAGGTCCTTCTGCCGGTAGGGCAGCAGGTGAGCGCTTCACCACCCAGGGGGCCGGCAGGGTAGGGCCGGAGGAACTTCTCACGGTGCCACCTACCCAGGCAGCACCCGCAGACCGAAGAGCACCGTCTCGCCCTGAGGGAACACCTCCTGAGGCACCTGCTCTCCCCTCAGAACTTCCTCCCCAGCCCAGCCGTGCGGAGACACCGGTCTCACACTGCCCCTCCCGCCTCACCCCGGGGAGAATCCCCGAGCCGGCGGCGGCCGGACCCTCCCTACGCACTCTTGGGCTCCCCCCGCCCGCTTCCCTCCCCTCAGGCGGCGCGAGCTCTGCTCACCATCTTGCGCGCGCGCAACCACCCAACCGCCGCCGCTCGCGCGCCAACAACGGAAACCGCCGGCTGCCACCCCCTTCTCCTCCTCCGCCGCCGCTCACCCCACTGCGCCTGCGCGGCGCACACCCTGTCTCCGCCCACCTCTCCTCTCCCTTCTGACCAATCAAGCACCTCGGTCTCCGCTGGGCGGGTAGCGTGACCTACCTACGGGTAGCGGGAAGGTTCAAGGCGGCCTCTCTGTTGCCGGGCGCGGTCCCACGTGCCGCGACGCCGCAGCGGTGGGGGGAAGCGAGGGAGGCGGGCGGGAGCGTGCCGCGGAGGCACGTGACGCCCGGTCTTCGCAAGGCCGCTGCGCCCTGCCCCGTTGCCATGGCACCCGGGCCCCGCCCTCCCCCGGAGTCGCGGTGACGGGGCGGGAACATTGCTTGCCCAGCCTCAGGCTAGGGCTGCTCCGGGGTAGGCGGAAAAAACATCTTGGAACCGGGCGGGATTCCGCTTCTTAGCGGTTAATGTGCCCATATTAAACCCCGATCCGCAGAGGAGCCTCCCTGTGCCGAGGCCGGGGGATATTGACCCGCGCGCGAGGTCAGGAGCAGGCTGAGGGAAGAGTGACCACCACGGTTAGACTTGGCCATTAAAGCCTGTTGGTTACTTCACATCCTTTACAAAACAAAACAAGCAAACAAACAAAAAACAAACAAAACAAAAACCAACCAACCAACCAAAACCCCAGAAAAACCCACAGGGAACACAAACATAAAAATGACTTAAAAAAACCACCTCAGCTGCAATGTCTGTCTCATCAAACCTTCAAGCACCAGACAGAAATCAGTAAGTTCTGCTGTTTGGGGTACTTCTTGTTTATACAAATTGAAAGTAATTCTGGAAATAAACCAGAATTTGGAGCTCACAAATCACAAATAAGAGCAGCGAGCAGGAGGCAGACACTTCCATAACAGGTGGAGGGCTGCCTTGGCACTGGGGCAAATACCTGGCCTTTTCATGCTGCTGGGAATTTAAGCTGCTGTAACAGAAGCTGCTTCCCTGGTGGTCCTGAGAGACATAAGAGTATCATAGAATCATTTAGGTTGAAATCATCCTTCAGATCATCAAGTCCAACCGTTAACCCAAAACTGCCAGGGCACCACTAAACCATGGCACTCAGCACCACATCTCCATGGCTTTCAATCCCCTCCAGGGGTCATGGGGACTCCACCACTGCCCTGGGCAGCCTGGGACAGGTCTGGACAACCCCAGAAGGGAAGAAATTCTTCCTCAGGTCCAACCTAAACCTCCCCTTGAGACCATTTCCTCTTGTCCTGTCACCTGTTCCTCGGGCAAGGAGACCAACCCCACCTGGCTCCAGCCTCAAAGAGAATTAAATTTTAGACAAAGACTTCACATCTCCAGAACAACCTCTTCTGAATTATATTAATGATTTAAATGCAAGATCTAGAAGACAAAATTGCAGATTTTCAACAACAGCTTCAGTAAACACCATAGTAGTACAGGATTACCAAGCAGCTGTTGAAGCACCACTTGATCTCTGTGAACTCTTAAACACAGGTATTTCCCCAAGTGGTATTGTGTAGATGGGTTGCTTATCCATTTCATTATGGAAAACATTATTTGTGTAGTGCTGTAGTTTAGAAGTTGAGGTCATGGGAGGAATGTGGCAGCATCCACAGAACAGTTTGGGTTGGAAGGGACCTTAAGGTCATCTAGTCCAGCCCCTGGACATCTGCAACTAGAGCAGGGTGCTCAGAGCCCCGGCCAACCTCCCCTGCAATGGTGCCAGGGCTGGGGCAGCCACCA
>JANHGN010024380.1:0-99514 GCA_024605025.1 Megaceryle maxima
CCTCTCCTACGAGGACAGGCTGAGGGAGCTGGGATTGTTCAGCCTGGAGAAGAGAAGGCTCTGGGGAGACCTAACAGTGACCTTCCAGTATCTGAAGGGAGCTTATAAAAGCCTGTTTACAAAGGCCTGTAGTGAAAGGACGAGGGGCAATGGTTTTAAATTAGAAAAGAGTGGATTTAGTTTGGATGTAAGGAAGAAGTTTTTTACAATGAGTGTGGTAGAACACTGGAACAGGTTTCCCAGGGAGGTGGTTGAGGTTCCATCCCTGGAGACATTCAAGGTGAGGCTTGATGAAGCTCTGAGCAACCTGCTCTAGTTGAAGATCTTCATGCTCTCAGCATGGGGAATTGGACTAGATGACCTCTAGAGGTCCCTTCCAACCCAGACATTTCTATGATTCTATGATTCTTTTTGGGGCTTTTCAAAGCTGGGAGAGCGGCTTGGCTGTGCCAGGGGCCAGTGGCTTGTGGGCGGCTGCTGAGGCTGCTGGGGCAGCCCAGATGAAACAGCACCACCAGCAGCAGATCTGAATGAGTTGTTAATGCACCAGTGGTTACTTGCTGAGACACCACCACCACCCCCACCACCCCACATAAAATCAGCCCCTCAGGAGCGCTGAGCAAACAAGTGGTGAGTGGCATCACCCAGGGTGTCACTTGGGTCATAGACCGGGCACATAGGGCACAACAGCTTGCACATGAGGGTGCCCGCTTGCCGAAGGACCAGCTCCAGGGTGGAAAGTCCTCACTGGGAAGGGGTAATTGTGACAAAAAGGGTTGGCAAAGGCTCTTTTTGGTTCTTTTTTGGCTCCTTTAGGGGCTTTTGGAAGCCAGGAGAGTGGCTCCTTGTGCCAGGGGTGGGCAGCCTGTGGGTGGCTGCTGAGGCGGCCCAGGCAGAACAGCACCCCCAGCAGCCACCCCCTCTCACCCTCTCCACCCCCCACCATCAAATGCTGCCCTGGGGAGTATGACAGTTGTTTGGTTGCGTGGCAGTTGGCTGTTTGCACAGTGGTTGCTTGGTTGCACAGAGGTAGGTTGTTTGCGTGGTCGTTCTTTGTGCAGTAGTTGGTTGAGTGGAGGTTGTTTGTTTGCATGGCAGTTAGTTGTTTGTTTGGCCATTGGCATAAGGCCAGGGTGCCAAAGCTCTGTGGCAGTCAGGGCAGCACCGCAGTGGCTCGCTGGCTGCAGGGAAGGCACTGAAGTCTCCTTGCAGGTCCACAGCTGAGGGTAAGGGCTCTACCTGAATGGTGGGTACTTGCCTCAGGACTGAAACCACTGCATCTTCTGAGAAAGCCCTAGGGATGTCTGATGAATTCACCCAGACAGAGCTGGTAACAAAGGAGACCTCTATCCAGGCAGCAGGCTGTAGGGATGGGCCAAACCCTATTCCTTGTGAAAAGGTCAGTTCCTGCTCAAGGTGAGCACAGGTTGATGACCTGTTATGTCACATGGCAGAGTTACAAGAAAGTGTTGAATGGCTGCACACTATCCGTAGAGGTGAGATGGAGATAAATAGGTGGTTTCATAAGCATGTTCCTGTTGAGGACACCACTATGAATGAGGCACCATGGACAATGGTGACCCACAAAAGCAGGACTCACTTTCAGTCTCCACCTTCCACAACTGCAACCACAGATAGGAGATTTCAATGAACAAAGAAGGTCTGGTTGGGGATGTGAAGGTTGGGGGTAGCCTTGGTGGTAGTGATCACAACATGGTAGAGTTTAGTATCATATAAGGAAGAAGCAGGGCAATGAGTAGGATTGCAACCCTGGATGTCAGGAAGGCTAACTTTGTCCTCTTCAAAGATGTACTTGGACGAATCCCTTGGGCTAAGATGATAGAAGGTAAGGGGGCCTAAGAGAGCTGGTTGATATTCAAACATCACTTCCTCCAAGCTCAAGATAGGTGCATTCCTTTGAGTAAAATATCAAGTAGAGGAGGCAGGACACCAGCATGGATGAGCAAGGAGCTGCTGAAAAAACTCAAGTGGAAGAATGAAGTTCACAGCATATGGAAAAAGAGACTGGTCTCTTGAGAGAATTATAGGGATGCTGTCAGGGTATGTAGGGATGCAACAAGGAAGGCCAAGGCCCTCTTGGAATTAACTTCAGACAAGGAAGTAAAGGAGAACAGGTGAGGTGATTTGTGTTGAGAGACCGTTGCATGTTTCTGAGATGAGAAGAAAGTGCTTTGTTGTAAGGCTCACCAGATATTTGCAGAACTGGTTTATGAGCCATCCAGTTCATAACGACCTCTAATCCCACTGATCCAGGAGACATGCTAAAATATCAATCCTCCATGGAAACATGACCTGGGAGTGCTGCTGCATGAGATCAAACACACTCTGGACAGCTGAAGATGCTTTAAGAGAAGAAATACCAAAACAGAGAGAAAACAGTGATGGGTTCAGGGTGGGAAGTTGCAGTTCAAACTTCTGCACTGTACAGATCATGGACATTGTCCTGTTTTTCTGCACCAGGATTCTGTGTTTCTTTCTCCTTCTCCCTCTGCACCTGGATTTGAGCTGGAAAAGCAGGAGGGAGGCAAATAAGGAAAGACGTCAGAAAGAGTTACATCCTGGGATTCCACTTTACAGTGATTTCCTGAAGACATTTGAATCAGACCCCAGTTTCAAGAGGCTTATGGGAACCATGTTGAAATCCAGCCAATTCCTGCTTCCTGCAGAAAAGTCAGTGCAGCTGAAGCCACCTTTCTGAGGTGATCACTGCCACCAACATACAATCTGAATGTAGGGGCATTTCCAGTGAAGGGGCCAGAGCCACTTACTTGCATATTGCTGACTGAGGTTGGCACCAAAAAGAGGAGTGACTTGGATGGGAAAGGTTTACTTGACCATGGAGAACATATCTTCTTACCAGATGAGCAATGTAGGAGATGCTCCATGGCCTCTCCTGAGGTTCCATGCTTTTGTAGCTTTGAAGCCCACTTAAATGTGGTGGTGGTGCTGCTTGTATGAGGCCACAGCCTTGTGCTAAGGCAGCAAATGGGTATTGGGTCTTGTCAGGCCTTGTCTGAACTAGTCTTAGGCTGCCTGGAGCTTTGCTTTAGATACTTTAACTGGAACAGCATTTATCTAATGACAAGCTATTCATAACATGCTTTCTTTTAGCTCTCCTACAATTGTGTGATGTAACACATTGGTTTGTATATATAACAAGTACAGCAAATTCAGGTGTAATGTGGAGTCATACACCAAAGCAGAATGAGCATTTTGGCAAAGTTGTAAAAAATTACCCTGGTTTCCTACAGACGATTACAGAGTGAGGAGGAAAAACCCATCATCAATAATTTTGCTTCTCCTGGTAAAGGCTGAGGGTGCTGACAAATACTTGTGACACCTCAGACCCTCCTCCTCCAGGCTGAAAGCCTAGAGAGGTACTGAAAGGTTAGCAGAGGCAGAGCCCCAAGTAAACTCAGTAGGTACAAAGAGGTCTAAGAACTGATTTGAATTATAACACAAACCATTAGTGTCATTGTAACTGGACTAAAACTGTTTTGGTTTTGGTTTTGTTTTTTTCTTTGATTCAGCACTTCAGAAATTAATAAAACTAACAGTTAGCAACTTTGTATAAAAGCATGTTTCCTTTTTCACACAACACAAATTTGACTGTAAGAAATTGACAGGAGTAGAAGGAACTTAGTCCCTAATTTGCATGCAAAGAGTTGGTAGAAGTTTGAGGGCTGGAGTGCTGTGATAAAAAAACCAAACCACCTCTAAGAAGTCCATCTTGTCCTCCTGTGGGAAGCCAAGACATGCAAGTATCTTTGGTGGTCTCAATAAATGTGGCCATACAGATGCACTAGTACCAAAGCCAGGGTGAACAAGTGTCCATGCTTTAAAACCAGATTTTGACTATGCTCAAGCCACCTGAGAACTTCAGTGAAACCTGCACAGCCAGAAGTCTTCCTTCCTTAGTGGCTTCCTTTTAGGTGTTGCAGATAGGAAGTGACAGCAGGTCAAGGAGGTGCAGAGAGTCCATGCATGGGTAAGGAGTGGCACTGGTACCCATTCTGAGTGAGTTTGGGTGAAAGGAGGGTAGAGACTCCAGAGGAACTGGTCAGGGATAAGCAGAGGTGTCCAGATGGGTGGCAGTGTGCCTGGAGAAGGGTGAGGGAGGGTCCTGTGCTGGTGAGCAGGTACTAGAGGAGTGTACCTGCTGGTGTGGAGAGCAGTACACCACACTATGTTTGGGTGATGAGGTCCCAGGGGTGCTTGTGCATGGGAGGAGCCCAAGGAGTCAGTGAGTGGCTGGAGAGGGCTGGACTGGGGGCTGCTGTGGATGCAGAGGTGGCATTAGGGTGTAGTGAAAGGTGCTGGTGTGAGGATGTGACAGGGTGTCAGTGACAGGGTGATGGAAGGCACTGGCAGCCATCGTTCTGGGCTCTGTGTCTTTTGGTCCCTCCATGCCACAGGGATCTGTGTCTTTTGGTCCCCCCCATGCTTCAGGGATCTGTAATGGGCAGGTGCAGGTTCCTACATCTGCTTTCTCCTCATCCCACACAACCCCCAGGGCAGAGGGTAGCCCTGTGGAGCCCAGAGGGGCTGAGAAAGATGTTTCTCCATGTCACTGGTGAGGGAAACTGCCTAAAACATGGTCTGTCTTGACCTGGGAGCTGGTCAAAGGATGCTGTTGACATCTCAGTGTCTCTCATGGAGGAAACACTGGATGGTGCACTGAATCGGGCATCTCACATTTAAAAAAAATTAGCAAAGACATGAAAAATGTTAATTTGGCTTTTGGAACATTTTTCTGGGTTTGTATTTCTTGCATTTTTCAGGCAGGAAGGCCCAGGGAGAGTGGGACATCACTGGGATCTTCCAGGTTGGCACTGACAGGAAGTAAAACCCCAAGACCCTAAATCCCTTGGGACAGCCTGTGTGGGAAAATCACCTGCACGTGGAAGGCTGAAAGTGGCTTGTCCTGTCTTGCTAGCAGGGCCAGTGAGTTCCCAGGAGGCTGCTGCTGCAGGTATCCTTCGGGGCCTAGAAGGAGACCTCAGGGGACCCTCTGATCCCTCCCTCTGCCCCACAGCAGGACCTTGGCCTGGACTCAGCCTCCTCGGATACACTGCTCCAAACCTTGTCACCTGACAAGCTTCTTTTCTGCACTTTAAAACTGTGACTGCCTGTACCACTCACCCTGCTCTTTGTTTGACTACAAGAGGCTGGCAGCATGTCCTCCCAGCTCATCCTCCACAGGTTGGAAAACACAGGCAGGTTTTCCTCAACAGGCAGATGGTACAGGTGAGTGCTCCAGTACATCACTATTTCTGTAACAATCCTAGACTGTGGCATGTCTAGAGCAACTGTAATGTGACTTAATCCAGGCAGTTGCTTGGCTCCAGGGTGTGGTTGAGAGATTAGAAGATGTTCATAGGAACTATTAATTTTTCCATCTACCTCTTTTCAGGTTTACTTCTGCTGTGTCTCAGGATCATTTCACCTTTTAAGCCCATCTGCAGACACACAAGCAGTCCCCTCCCTGCAAACTGGTCTGTGAATGTCCTGGGGACCCTATTTTAATCAAAGGAAGGATGCAATGAATCTGGAATCTGACAGTAATGGGTACTGGGGAGAAGAAGCTTGGGTACCCCCGGGGAGAGGTCTCCAGCTGGCTGTGCGACTCACCCACAGACAATGGGAAGTTAGACTGTGAGGAGACGTCTGTCCGTGCCTGTGGTGTGCCCTGCAGACAGTAGCCCACCGTTGCCTGGAGCTCAGTGGCTGGAAAATTCAAAGGGATTTGGGCAGGGCCCCAAGTGCTGCCTTTGAAGGGGACACTAACCTGAAGAGTGGGGTTTGCAGAACAAAGTGAAACCAAAGCTAACAGAAGAAAAAGCTTTCAAAAACAGGACCCTCCAGCAAGCTTGCTTAGAAACCTTCGAGGAGAAACTTGCTGTGAAAGAAATACTTCTGCTCTTGCAAGGGCTGTAGGTGGAGCTGATACCAAACACTTGCAGCTGGGAGGGCTGCAGCTGCTTCAGCTGGTGAAATCAAACAGCAAACTGTAAACAGACAGAATGTCAAAACAAAGGGATTTTTAATAATGAAGGTGTTGCTGGTAACATAGGTAAGGAAATGTGCTTGCTTACAGGTTTGAAGCTGACAGCATCCCTTTAAATAAGGAAATACATTTGCTGAGAGGAGAGAGTTACCTGGAAAGCCCTGTACCACAACTCAGTGTAGCAGCTAACACTACTCCGTTTCAAGTGCTATTAATATTCTCCATGGACCAGCTTCAAAAAATCTCTTAGAAAAAGAAATTATTAAAACAAAACAAAACAAAGCAACCTGTGATCTTCTATGCTAGCAGTGCACAGTGACTTTTTGTACAATAGAAAAGCGGTGCTTTAAATAGTGACTTGAAAGCTACCGCCATGTGCTTTATACAGCATGCAATGAGCTGGAGATAGAGCAGGGGCTGCAGAACCTCCTCCAACAGCTCCAGCATCCCTGGGGGGAGCACCCCGGGAGCCACAGCCCCCATGCCTGACCCCCTCCCCAGCTGCTGCATCTCCGGTGTGCTGCCCTTCCAGTAACACAAATATTAAATATGCTCAGTCTGTAAATAGTTTAACAATCTTTGTCAGAAACAATATTTACTTTGGCAAAACCAGAACTGCAAGGAAGTAGACATGTCCGTCAAACAGTTTGCAGGAAGTTCTTTGGTAGAAGCCAAGAAGTGAAGACAAGGCTCCTTCTCCCTAGAGCCTGAGGAAGTTTATTGCACAGAGACTCACAGGAGAAATGCTGGTGACTTCAAATGGGAGGCATTGCTGCAGGAGAATATCCATCTCTGTCGGCTTCAGGAGAACTAGCTCTTCCAGGCTCAGTGATTCACAGCTGTTCTCCAGGTGGCCTTGCTCTGGGCTGAGTGAACAGTGATGCTGGAGTAAACTTGGGAAGAAGGGGATGATTCCTGGGGATCAAGGAGGAATGGGAAGAAGGATGGAGGGATGGGTGGCAGAGTAGTGGAAGCAACAAAAGCAGCTGCTGGCACAAAACCACAGCCATGCAAGAGCCTGCTCAGCTCTGCCTCACATGTTGATTACTGACTGTTCATTTCTGTCTCCCTTTGCTCCCAGGGGTCATGCAAGTTGGTGGAGATCCATCCTGACTTCTGGCTGTGCAAAGGACAGACCCTTCAAAGCTTGGCTTTATTTTCCATATGACTTGCTTCTACCTTGGACCAAAACACATTACCTGTCTCTTCATCTGTACCATACTAACTGGGATGCGTCAGCTCCACTGGGATGCCACGTCCCTTCAATACCTGCACATGCAGCCTGAGCAGCTGCCTCCAACATCCAGAGCTCTCTCCTCCATGGTCACAGGCTTCAGTCCGATTCAGTACAGCCTGCAGCTAGGATGGCTTTTGGGCTTTCAGGCCCCCAGGAACCATGAAGACATGACAAGGTGCCACCACAAACATGGTGGTCTCCATCTCTCACCTGCCTGGCGTAGAGCTGTGCAGGGACCGGAGAACACAGCTTTGGGGGCAGGAAGAAGGAGGCAAAGTAAGCCTGGCTGCATGGAGAAGTGTGCTTGTTGCCCTGGCTGGGCATAGCCTCCCTGCTTCTGCATCCCATGGCCTGGGCATGGCCAAGATAAGCCCAGCAGGATTGCCTGAAGGACTGGATGGGCAGGAGGAGAGTAGAGGAGAGGGTAGCAATGGGCTCTTCCTCTCCATGATTTCCCATTGCCACCCAGGTGAGGTCTCCCTACCACACGGTTTTGTCATGAGCTGCTCCAGTTCTCACAAGAGTGGCTGCTAAAATCAGGGGGACAAAAATGTAAAAGAAACAAGATTGAAGTTCTTGTCATTCTAAACAAGTGTTTTTAAAGGCACTGGTGTTCTCTGTGGGGACATGTTGATGGAGGAAAAACAAAGTACCAGAGCTGCTGTACTGTGAATTCACAGTAACTGGAAATTCAAATGAGTTTATGCTAGGAAAATGTCTCCAGTTTGCCCTGGATGTGATATATTAACCCTCTGTGATCTCAGGTGTGAGAGACACTGAGCTGGCTGCTGCAGGCTCACAGTATCCTGCCTCCACCCCCCTCCCTTTCACCACTGCTGCAGATGCAGGTCCATGCTGGTGTTCAGATTGAGATCGGTAACATCTAGGAAATCGATATTGAAGATGCTGGGACCTGCAGAGGTGAGCGAGCTAAAGCCAGTGGCAGAGCTGGGGGGGGTGAGGTCCAACCACTCCATTGTTTCCCATGGAGACTCAGTGAAACTCATTTGTAAACCAGACCCATCAGCAGAGGAAGGAGAGAGCTGGGTTTCCATAGGGGAGAGTGGAGTCTGTAAAATCTCCTGGGAGGTGAGCAGGTCATCAGCAGCTTTGCTGGAGAACCCCTCTATCATCCCTTCGAAGTGTGACTCTTCTCCCCCCATCTTCAGCAGGGTGATTTCATTGACCCTCCCTAGGGGGCTGTTGGCATTCAGCAGGACCTCTAGGTGAGCATCACTGCTGCCTGGACAGTGCTCAAAGGAGAGCTGGGCTGAGGAGACTTGCTCAAACTGGGCAGATGACTTTGGGAGCGAAGCACTGGAGTTCCCTGTAGACACCGTTATCTGAGGTACTTTCTGGAGGCAGGACCGATCTTCCTTGGCATTGGCTGGCATTTCTGTCAACAAATGGGAGGGGTTTGAGGTGCTCTGGCAGTGCCCACCACTGCTGGGCACAGGATAACTGCCACAGCCACCCCTTCTAAGGTCCTGGGCCTGCCTACAGAGACCCGCTTCCCACTCAATCCCCGTGGAATTGCTCACCCTCTCTCTGTGGGAAGCCTCACACCTTCCTGCTTTCTGTCCTCAGCTTCCCTGGTTTTGGACACAGTCCCTAGGGCATGAGCACTGGCAGCTGTCCCCATGGGGCTGGGCACAGGAAAGGGCACTTTCCTGCAAGGAATTGACAGCACTGGGAATGGTGGGAGACACGGGGGGCTCTGTGTAGGGAGGGTGCTGGCAGTGCTATGCACAGAACTGCCACCCTGCCATCCCTCTTTTCTGTGCAGGCTGTCTCGGTGACAACCAAGCCCAGGCCACCCCACCAGGGTCTGCATGTGCAGGAGCAGGCTCCAGGAGGGCCAACGTGCTTTTCAATTCAGTCTCAGTGGCTGCTGGCACAAGGAGGGAAAGGAAAGCTGTGCTCAACTCCGGCAGCTCTGCTGGGGTGCACAGGGTGCACTGAGCCCCATGGCCTGAAGCTGGCTGCAGGGGAAGCCCTGTGGAGGGGACAGGGAAGCAGTGCATACCTCCGCTCTCAATCAGCACGTCCAGGAGCTCGTCCATCTGCTGACTTCGTGTCATCTGCTGCAGCAAGCAACAAAGAGGAGAGTAGAGGATGTTAGGAGGAGATTCCCTCCAGCCACAAGCCAGGTAAGTGCCTCAGGACCCCGCAAATGGCTTCTCCCATGCAGGAGAGATGCCATTCAAGATGGGGCTGGTAGCAGCATTCAGGTGAGCGCTGCAGGGACCTGGGACAAGCACAGCAGATCCAGTGAGCATGGCACTGGGTTCCACCTGCACTGCCTCCAACCCTCTGCTCAGTGGCCACCACAGTCTGCCTCTTCCCAGGGCTGTCAGGACACACCGATTTTTTGACTCATCACCTCACACTGGCACGTGCCTCCTTGCACTTCCTGCATCACCCTGGGGGCAACACATCATCATCCTCCACCTGACAGGAGACTTGGAAGGTCTTCCTGCATGCTTCCCTGCCAGCCAGCATAAGCCTGTTTTTATCACTGCAAATAGCATCACTTCATTTTCCTGAAGGCACCATCATGACCAGCACTGAGGCTGCTGACAGACCCTCACAGGGGTTCAGTCCTCCCATGGGACCAGTGCTGTAGGGTGAGGCAGATGGCCTGGAGCAGGGAACTTTGCTAATGGGCTAAAGAGGGAAGGGGAGGTTTCCTGGTGACCTGGAAATGCTCAAAGGTCTGTTTCTCACAAAGGACTAAGCACTCCAAAGCAGAGTGCACCAAACTCCTGGGGTACCTGTGGGGGATGTCAGGACGCCAAGGTGGGCTGGTGCCCAGAAGATGCTATCCCATCCAGCATGGAGTCTGACTGCTTTGTGCCAGCCATTCAGCAACTAACTCTTCCAGAAAAGCCAGAAAAACATGTCCCTTATGGAAACCAGCCTGTCCTACCCAGAGACCCCAAAACAGATTGTGACTCCTGCAGATGAGTTACATCAACCACAAAAGAACACCCTGCAGAAAAAAAAAATAGAAACTAGTCCTATAGAAAATAAAAATCATGCAGTTACCTGCTTTACTGCATCCTCATAGGGTGGAGGCTGTTTTACCTCTGAGAGGGCTGGGCTTGGCTTACAAAAACTTGGGGATGGAATAGAAAACTTTTGACCTGCCTGCGTAGCCATCTGCGTGGGGGAAATACAGGGAAATGGAGTCAATGCACAGGGTGGCATGGTAGGAGGCCCAGCTCTTCCAACCCTGTTGGAGCCAGTGTCGTGCTGGGGAAATAAATGATTTTGTGGGTCAAATCTGCTCAAAGTGCCTGGTCTCTGGGCAGGAGAGAGGGAGGTAAACTAGCTGTCAGGCTACTTCTGAGACCCAGGGCCAGGCTGGCCTCTGGTTGCTGTCTGAGCACATGTGTGATGTCACAGAGCATCTTGGTGCTTGGTCCAGCTGTGAATGTGCAGAGCAAGGGGAAGAAAGAACCAGGCTGATGGTGTTAGGCTGCACTTCCTTGGCTGTCAGCTGTCTTCTAGCCCCTTGGCTGAGCACCCTTCTCCATCACCTGGAGAATGTCACAGAGCCCAGGCTGGGGAAGACCACTCAAAAGAGTCACTGACAGGTCACTTAGGTTTTCCCTTTGCCTGTGCCAAACACCCATGTATCAGTGACAGCTTTTTTGCCCATCATCTGAAGGTCCAGTGCCTGCCAGCTGCCAGCTGCTGTCCTGCTGTCCCCATCACTTCTAGACCTTTGTGTGCCTTTCCCACCACCTGCCCACAGCTGCTTCATCCACTGAGAGCCAGCATCAGGGGATGCATCATGGCCCCAGCAGGAAGGTGAGATCCAGAAGTGGATCCAGGGCAGAGGTGAGGTCACTTGGCCTGGCCTTGCACATCCTGGTCACCTTTCTGTGGAGGGTAGCTGGGAGGAGCAGTATTCCTGGTTGGTGGGGGCTGGCCCTCCAGTGCTGGGCACAGATAGGGAGCTGTTGCTAAAGAGGGACCTTTGCCCCTGGGAGCCCCTCGCAGGCAGCTGAGGAATGCCCAGGATGGATGGTGGTGTCACAGCTGGGGTGAGCTGAAAGATACTATGGGGCCAACCCCTCCCTATGCCCCTTGCTCTTAGGAAGTGAGGAAGGAGCTGGAGATGTCCCCAAGGTGTCACTACTCCCTGATGACGTTTGCTGACCACTGCCTGGCTGTCCAGAGCAGTCCTACTGCCTCTTTTGGAATATCACCTCACAGCACTGCATCCCACTGCACATTTCCCAGATTGCTGCTACAGCTCCGTGCCCCCCCTGATGAGATCATCTACCACATCCTACTGCCCATCACATGCTCTGCTCTCTGCCCCAGTGCCCAGCTTATCCACAGCATTTCTCCCCACTGCCAAGCTTACCAAAACCACTGCTCCCCACTGCCCATTTCACCTCAGCAGCAAGTCCCACTGCCTACCTCACCCTGACAGCACTGCACCCTACTGCTCACCCCACTGGCAACACTCTGCCCTCTGCCGCTCTGCCCCTCTCCCCCTCAATTGTTCCCCATTTCCCACCTCTCTGGCCCCGCTCTGTGCCGGATGCAAAAGTCACCTATCTCACTATCTTATGAATAGCTTAGATACAACACTGCATCCAACTCTCTTCCACCTGGCAGCACTGCACCCCACTGCCCAGCTCCTGTGGCAGGCTGCTCAGGGTGCCTGCTGTGGGAATGCAGTCCCTGAGCTGCCTGCTTGAGTGACAGGTGTTTCACAGTGGCCATTGCTCTACTGTGTGGCTGTTGTGCACTCAGCATGCATCCTTCCTGGATGCAGTGTGCATGCCTCACACCGCTGTGTTGTACAGACCATGGCAGCTGTTGCTGCTGCCTGGGAAACCCTGGTAGACTGTTGGGATGAACTGGGGCTGCTATTAGCATCACCTTGTGCTGCTTTTGTGAGTTGGCAGCATGTGTCCCTCTCCAAGCTTTCTGTCCAGAGGGCTGACTGAGGAGTGATGGATGCTGAAGGGTCAAGTCTCTGCTGTACTGGTTGCCTGGTAGGGAGGCACAGGCTCTATCTGGATGCAGTCCCCAGTTGCAATTCCTGCTCTATCTTCCCAAGAAAAAGCTTCCCACTACACCAGGGTAACCACCACCTTTCAACCCAGTGGTTAAGTTCCCTCACACACTGTGAGGAGCTACAACAGCTCAGCAAGATGCTGTGAAGTCCTGACACACTGCAGCGGGGCTCTCACAGGGGTGTAGGAAGTGTGCCAGCACTCTCTCTGGGTCTGAGGGATCTGTGCCAGTGCTCGCCTGCTGTGGATAGTGCAGTGCCAGGGATACATGGTTCAGGGGGAGCTGTGCCAGGGCTTCTCCAGGGTGGAGAGGGCTGTGCCAGTGCTCCATGGGGCAGGGTAAGCTGTGCCAGAACTCCCCCAGGGGCACAGCAAACTGATGGGTCTTCCCCTGATGGGAGAGGCAGCTGGGTTAGGGCTTTCTTAGGGCTGAAGTAGGTGTGCCAGGACTCCTCCAGGGCAGAGGGAGCTGTGCCAGTGCTTAACCAGGGGCAGAGGAAGCTGTGCCAGGGCTCCATGAGGCAGATGATGCACTGTCAAGATTCTCCCAAGACACAGAGAGCTTTGCCAGCGCTCACCCAGGGGCAGAGAGAGCTGTACTGGGGTCCCCTGGGGAAGAGGAAAGTTGGGCCAGGCTTCCCTCAGGGCAGAAGAAACTTGTGCCAGCGCTCCCCCAGCACTGCAGGAGCTGTGCCAGGACTCCATGGGGCATGGGAGCTGTGCTACATCTCCACAAGACAGTTAGGATTGGTGGTAGTAAGGCTCCCCTTAAGATGCCCTGCAAAGGACCCTGTGGTGTTACCAGCTTCCAATCCATTGTCCATTTGGGATACCCTCTGCCTTTCCAGGCAACCCCACATGCTGCCACAGCACCCTGGGTGCCACTGGTCCCTGTTTGATGAGAAAGGATTCAAACTGGGATGTTTATCTGTCTGCCCATGGACACCAGGACATTCACCACTGCCATGCCATCTGGGGTGCTTTCCACTCACCGATGCTGTGCGAAGGCAACTGTTGGTCTGCGGAGACCCACTGCGCCCTTCTGCCTGTGAGCTGGGGGACACGGAGAGGAGATAGTGGCTGTTGGGGGACGGTGGCAGGCTGATATGCTGGGGGCTCTTTGCAGTCCCGAGTGGAGAGTGCTGGGGGGAGCACTGTGGGCTCAGGAATGTTGAGGAGGGGATGGTGCTTTGCCCTACAGGCTCCAAGCAGTGGCTATTTACAATGTGGGGCAGCTGTGGCACCCCACATTTACTTAACTTATCTGAGCTGCTGGCCTGGCCTTTCAAGGCAGTTTGTTTGGATGCAAATGGGCAGCTGGACACAGTGTTCTCTTGCTTGATGGGGACACTAAAGAAATGCTGTGCAGGCTGCTGCTTCTCCTCAAGGCCACTGTTTCTCTTTCGCTTCTGGAGCTGCATCCGTAGCTCTTCCACCTGCCTCTGCTCTTGCTGCAGCTTCCATGTCAGTTCATTGATGACCTTCTGCTTCTCCACCAGCATCTTGTCTTTCTCTGTGTCAATTCCTTCCAGCTCCAGCTGGATGCTTCCTCCATTCATGCTGCTCATGAGGCTTTCTTCAGCACTGCCATGAGCTGGAGATGGCTGGAGAACGAACTGTGGAGAAGACATGGGCCCATCGTTGAATGTGTCTGGCAAAGAGCCACTCACAGAGATGTCGGAGGAGGCTGGAGAGATGGGTGGGGTGGAGCTAGTGCTCCCGAAGTGGTAGAAGCCATTAGATAACATGCTGGTGGAGGACTGTGACTGGTAACCAGACAGGGTGCTTGTTGGAGTGACTGGGAAGGTGACAGTGGTGATCTCACTGAAGTTTGGCACTGCATTGCTGCCGCATTCCTGGAAGGGCCTCAGCCGTTCCATCAGTGCTGTTTTGGTACCTGACACTGGCAAGCCTCGTATTCGGAGCTGCTGTCTCAGTTCTGACACCTATAAAGAAAGTCACCAATAATCAGTACTAATGGCCTATGAGCACTTCAGAAATGCAACATTTCTAACAAGGAGTCTCAGATCACAGGCTCTGAGCTTCCTGCTTTACAACTCTGCCCGAGTGCTCACCAGAGTCATCATGCACAGCCCTGACCACCACACATCCTGCAGAATCTAGACCTTTCCTAACAGGAAAACCTTCCTTCTTCCTCCAGGAACAGTAACTGCTCTCCATGAACTAGCAGTGGTCCTTGGGCTATGGAGATAACCCAAGATTCCATTCCTAGCAGTAAGTTTCTACATGAACAGAGGATTTTCATACAGACCAGGAACTACCTGGTGGCATCCTTCAGCTCAGAGAATGTGACCACATACATTGGAGCCAGATACTCCATATTCAGTCATCTGCACACAGTTGAGGCATCTGAGCTGGGGCATTGCTATGGCCAAACTCCTGGGATTTTTTCTACCTCAGCTTCTTTGTCTAATGATGAGTATTGTCCCCATGTCTCTGTTCCCAAAAGGACTTGCCTACATGAACGGTTTAGATACTGTTCAAAGCAGTGCTTGTAGCCTGCAGAGTCCAGAAGACACTTGTGCAGAATTCTGAGCTGGCCTGGCTGCAAGGACCACTGAGAAGCTGAGTTACTAAGCAGAAGCCATGGTGACTTCCCAGAGGCTGGTCTGCTATCCGTAGAAGGTGCAGGAGCAGCAGCACAGATTGTCCTTTAGTCCTTAACCTGATGGCCTGGCCTGCAGCCATCTCAATTTATACCTAACGTATAAGCAAAGCTGGTATGTGCTCTGAACAATGCACCCTCATGCCACTGACAGAGCAGCAAACCCAAGTTTTCAGTTACCACTGCGGTGACCAATTCCCATTCCCATGTGATATAACCCTGGGTTTGCTTACAGTGTGGTGTCTCTGCAGTGCCAGCTCAGCCAGTGGCACAGCACTGCACACTGCAGGGGTAGCCAAGCACATTCAGGCTACATTCTGCTCTTGCAGTGACAAAGTTTGCACTCACTTTCAGATCATCGAGGTTAGATGGCAGAGGGCCTGGCTTGATAGATGAGACACAATTCTGGCCTGAAAAGGTGGTCTTCACAGGAGATAGAGGGGTGGTGTTGACAGAAGTTGAAGAATTTGAACTTTTGACCATTTGCTCATTTGATTGCCTGAAATAACAAAGGACATTTGGGGTAACTTGTCTGTGCCCCTATTGTCTCTGTGCCCAGTGAGCCATATCTTTGTTCCCATGGGGCTTCTATGTCCTGTCTGAGACCTGAAGGACTGACAACCTCAAGGAAAACCAGACTGGGCTGTAAGGAGATGGTTGGTGACCCACCAGCAGGTCACAGGTATGCCAGCCAGTGTACAAAGCTGGAATGTCTTTGCAGGAGACTCGTTCCCAAGCTTTTGTTTCACTCACACCCATTTATCCCCCTTGCACCAACAGAAATGGACACAGTAGGGAAGACAGTGGAGAATGACAGGACTAAACTCTGCCATTGGCACATTAGCATTGGCACATTGGCACTCACTTTAGCTGGCCTTGGTGCATCGCTGGGTAGCTGAATTGCTGTTGCTGTTGCTGCTGGCTGAGAATCTGGAGCTGCAGAAAGAGCTGCTGCTGTTGGAGGAGTCTGGCATATGCAGAATCCATGGGTGGAGGGGACTTCTCTGCCTTCTGGTCTGGAGGGATGTACTGGTGATACTTCAGCTTCTTCACCTTGGGTTTGGTGTCCTTGGGCTTTTTGTGTCGGTTCTTGCTATCACTGGATGATTTGGACTGTTAGTCCAAGAAGGAAAGGAATTAGCTTGGAGAAGGACTCCTGCCACAGTCATGGGAACTCAGAGGCCTGGGACAGAGCAAGGACAGCTTCTGCCAGAACCAAGACACTCCAGCTTCAAGAGCTGCGGAGTCTGCATGTGGGGGACTCCCTCAGGGACCTGTCCCATCTCAGTTGTGCTGGAGGGCACATGAGATGAATGATGCTCGTTGTATGGAAGGTATTTCAATGTTGCTTTGTATTTCCTTCTGCTCCTAGCCCCAAGGGACATTTCCAGTGCAGAAACTGAGCAATTGCCTATGGCAAGGTGCTAAACCTTGTACCATTACACAATTAATCAAATAGGTTTTGAACACAAGGTTTGTCTCCCTTCATTAAGGCCAAACCCCCAGACCTCCCACACTGGTGGGGTGCAGAACACGGGCACTTCAGGCTTGGACACAGCCAGAGGTCCCCTGGGCTTGTTCCCTCTCCTGGGCACAGGCATTACCTTCACTGTGGAGGGCACTGTTAGGGTTGGGCTCTCCTGACCCACTGACTGCCTAGGGCTGTCACACTGGCTGCCCTGCCCCGGGGCTGGCTCTGGCGCATGGCCCTCGGCACTGGAGGGGTGATCCTGTAAGGGAGAGGCGAGATGCGTGATGGGAGAGGGGATGTCCCCAGTCCCCCAATCTATCCCAGATGCCCCAGTCCTCCAACATCTATGCCAGACCACTATGTCCACTCCCCCAGGCGATCCCAGTCTGTTCCCAGTCCTCTGTCTTCCCCGTTCATCCCAGTGCACCCTAGTCTCCAAGCCCTCCCTATTCCTTTTCAGCTTTGTATCCCGATTCCCACCCCAACACACCACTGGCTCCTCAATGTCCCCCAGACCAGCCTGCTCCCATCCCAGTCCACCTCTGGCCAGCCCCAGTCCCTCTGGTCCTCCTCTCCCCCCAGTCCAGTTCCTCCCAGTCCCCTAGGCCATTCCATTCGCTCCTGTCTGCCCCAGTCTGCCCCAGACCACTTCAGTGCATCCCACTCCCCCCCAACCCCCCCAGTCACTCCAGTCTCCCGCTCCACGGCCGTCCCCCTCCCACTCCAGTGACGGCAATGCCCGCGCCGGACGACAGGGGGCGCGCCGGCCCCATGCAGCGCGGGCCCCGGGGCTCGTTCTCCGGTCAGCCTCCCGCCTGGCCCCCTGCGTCCCCCGGCACCGCCCGGTGCCCTGGGCCCGACCTGGGGTGCTCCTGCAGGGTCTATGAGGGTTGGCTCTGGGGCCTTAGTGCCCGCTGCCAGCTCGTTGGATGCCGGGGAGTCCTCGCTTCTGGCCTGCTCCGGAGAGAGTCCGTCGTTGCTGCTGTCCTCCTCGAAGGCGAAGGCATCGGCCGGCTTGGGGAAGCTGACCTGGGTGCCTGTCGGGGAAGAGGGGTAAGGGTCAGGTCCACCCCGCACTGAGCAGGGGAGACTGCAGAGAACGGCAGTGGAGGGACAGGGCAAGTTCCGTGGGACACCCACGCCTCCTCCAGACACCGCCCACCTCCTCCAGACCTGACCTGTGGCTGAGGGACGTGGTGCTCAGAGAGGTCAGAAGTCTCCCATCCCCAGCCATGCACAGGAGCAGTGCCTGGGTGTGCACTGGTGTCCAACGCTGGTGGGAGAGGAGGTGGCATCATCTCCTGGCCCGTGCCATGGACCATGTTACTCAGGAGAGAGGAGGTGTCTGAGAAACCTGTTCCACTGGGGCAGGAGGCAGGTGAGGCTGGCTCGGGAATGGCTCTACTGTCCTGCCCTACTGTTGGGCTGAGATGAAGAGAGGAGTATGAGTCACCCTTTCCATCAGCTGAGCACCTTGACTGCAAGTGTATGCCACATGTGGTATCCTATCCTCAGAACTGAGAGTGAAAACCACATGGAGTGTGACCCATCTGTTCATGGCACAACAGCCAACACAGGTGGACTTGGCTACAGCTGAATATAGGCTTCCAGATCCTGTGTGTCTCCACAGGCTTCACCCACATGACATGCTACAACCCTGTGCCATTGTCTCCTCAACAGCCCCAGACATTCCCTGCAGGGCTCTTGGCACGCTATCTCCTAGTCAGATGGGCAAGAGCTCTTGACCCCTGGCTTTTGCTGATAAATAAAATGCTGAAAAAGAAAGGTCTCGTGAGCCTTGGGAGGGCTGCAAGGTGGGGGTAGAGGAAGGAGCACCGTGGCCATGCTTGTAATCTCCTCGTGCTCATGTCTGGCATTTGTCAGGCAGTTTGGCACTCAGTGAGGTGACAAATGGGGAAATAGGAAGGGCCTGGGGACGAGCTTCCACCTGTCCCTGCTGATAGTCTAGCAATGTGTGCCTTCTCACCAACACATACCCTCCTGCTCTGACCCCTGCCCCTGTCTGAGAGATAAGGTTATCTCTGCTTGCTCCAGCTCATGGTGGGTGAGGAAGTGGGGAGCCCTGTCTCCCTGACCCAAGCTGCTGTCCAGCCACCTTATGAGGTGGGGATATAAGATCACCTGAGTCCTGTGGAAAGCCTCTCCTCCCTGCTGTCCATGGGGCATGGGGCTCCTCATGTGTCTGTGGAAATAGTGCCTGACCCCTTTCTGTCAGAGGCAGCACCCAAACTGGGACTTCCCTGAGGATCTGGAACACTTCGTGGTCTACCACCTGGGCTGGGTGGGGCTGCTCCCTAAGCCTGCACACAAGTGTGGGCATCCTCTCAGGGAAAAATTACACCAATCAAAGGGAACTTGTGTATCTGCAAGACTCCCACTGGGCTGCCATTTAGTAAGTGTGTGTTGAGAAGTGGTGCCAAAGCCAAGGGCCCAAAGGACCTTCAGGACACAGTGGCAGCTGGGAGCACAACAGGAATGTGCTGCATCCTGCCGCTTGATACCACTGGCCTGTGCTGGTGGGGAATGCTGCCCTTATCTGTCCCTGCTCTCACCCAGCCTGGGACTGACCATATTGTTTCATGATCCCATGTCTCTGCTGTAATCTAAGGCAGAATGGTGTTTGCTTGGGGCTGTTTCTAATGCACTGGGTATTGTCCTCTTAAGCGTATTGGACAAAGTGATGACAAGGACCTGGTAAAAAAGGGTTCTTGTATCACTGCTCAGCTATGTAGGGCACTGACAGCCTCCTGTCACTGGTACATTAGAGCTTTCGGTTGGGGTCTGGCACTTTCTGCTCACCCTGACGGAGGTGATTAGAGGAACATGTCAGCTGAACTTTCCACTGTATAAACAGTTAGGATTCCAAGGTTAAAGTTAAATGATTTTAAACCCTGTCATTTTTTCTGGTATTGCAAAAACAAAAGGCTTAATGCTCAGAAGTGCCAGTGCTTGTCTTTGTTCTTTGCTCATCCCTTTGCCCCAAACTGTGAGCACCACAAGGCATCTCTGACTCTAAAAATTGCTTGAGGATCCTTCAGTCTGGGCCTTTCTTCTGCATAAACCTGAGGGCTGGGATTGTGCTCCTAGTGTTGTTGCACTACCTCCTTCCCATGGCAACCAACAGTTCCAACTAACTTCATATTTGACCCTAATGTGCTGCATGTTTCACCCTAAATGGGAAAAAAAATGGCTTAAAGGACACATTTTTTCCCCAGCAACATGATAGAAGAGCATTGTGAAAGGGAGAAATTTAAAACTGAACAAATAATTTGTCAGACTATTTGGTTTTAACAATTTTCTCCTGTAAATGTCTGTTTACCACAAGCTCCTGACAAGAGAGCTGGAGAGAAGCTGTTCAAACTTCAAACACATTTTCCCAGCCTGAAAGCCTCAGCTCCAGTGGATCAAGTCATGTTCAAACTGCCTCAAATGTTTCTAAAGGGGAGGATATTTTTAAAGTTTTTTTTTTTCCCACTGTTCTCTGCTTTGATAAGTGTCTGGAGAGATTTTGCTTGAATTCTCCTTAAAAATTCCTCTTCAGGCACATTTCACCTTTCAAGACAAGAGCTGCAAAATGCTGGAAATGGAACAGCTCAAGGGCCAGACTGGAGAAGCTGCCATACATGTGCTGGGTGCACTTCACAGCAGGAAAGCCAGTTGCTGGGCAGGACAGAGCAGTGTATAAGCATGGAATATTTCATGTCATTTATACTGTTTTCTGAGATTAAATGAAAGTCAAAGTGCTTCCGCTTTTTCAATTCCCATTTTCAACATCACTCCTGTGGTTTGAAGACCCCTCCTGCTCCAAAGCCCTGCCACTGTACCCAGCTTTCTCTAAGTCCCAGAACAGGCACTTAACATGGGATTATGCCAATGAAAATAATCCCACAAATTGAGCAACTAGGAGCAACAGAACAAGGAGTTCCCAGGGGACAGAGCATCTCTCAGGGCTCACTAGAGACTCAAGAGATAATCTGGACAAGTAGAAATGGACCTAGGTTTAAAAAATCTGGGGTGCTGTCCTGGCACTACAGGACCCCACTGGCCTTCCTCCTCCTTTCTCTGCTTTTGGACCCGCCTGTCCTGGCACTGGGCCCTGGTGAAATCTGAGTAACATTTTTGCTTTGTGTTGGCTTCCACACCAGCCTCCTGCACCAGCACAGGGGAAATAATTGTGGAGGATTCCATGTCCCTTTTCCATCTGGGTGTAGGTGATTGAGGAAAACCAAGTTTAGGTAAAAGTCCAATGCTGGGTTCTGGTAGGTAAGAGTGTAACCTGCTTTGGGATGCAGGCAGCTCCTTGAATTCCCCAGCATTCGAGCACCCAAGGGGTGCTTCTCCACCCCCGCAATGTCACATCCTGATCTGATGGGCCTTGCATACCACTGGCATCAGTGGGGAAACAAAGTGAACTGCAGCTTTGCTGAACTGGTCCATCTCACCTCAACCCTACCTACTGGGATGTAAAAACTTGTCAGGGCACAAGTGGGAGAATCCAGACTGGACTCACAACCACACATGTGGACCGAGGTCCTCTCTCATGGAAGGAATGGCTTGTCTCCAGCAGTACAATTTATGTGATCAAAGCCTTGGGAAGAGAAAGGGTTTAAGAGTGGAGGTTCTTTCTGGGGAGATATGACTGAGCAATTGTGCACATTTCAGTGGTCACTGCACATGCTGTGCTGAACTGGGTTGGGCTGCTTATTGTGAAAATAATAAAATTTAAGCAATAAATACATGTCTTAAGTCCAAGCCTGTGCCTTCCTGCTGTTGCTGCAGTACATTTGGACATTAGGAAGAAGTTCTTTACTATGAGGGTGGCAGCGCACTGGAAGAGGTTGCCCAGGGAAGTGGTGGAGGCCCCATCCCTGGAAACATTCAAGGTGAGGCTTGATGGGGCTCTGAGCAACCAGATCTACTTAAAAATGTCTCTGGTCCCTGCAGGGGAGTTGAACTAGCTGACCTCTGTAGCTCCCTTCCAAACCAAGGAATCCTATGATTCTGTGATCCTCGTAACTGTGTCAGCCCCTGCCCCATGTCATACACCCAACACAACATGTACACTCACTTCCACTACCTTTTATTGCCTCTTTCACAGCTGAGTCCACAGGAATAATATTCTTCTCCACCAGCTCCAAAGGACCCGGCCTGAGTGCAATCTTCTCATTGAGATCATCTGCCAGTCGGGCTCTTTTCAGCTTCATTTGGGTAGACTGAATGGACCCCTCTGCATCTGAGTCTGAAAGGCCAAACAAAAGTAAGGCATCAGTTCAGGACCTGGGGCATCTGTAAGCAAAGTGCTTAGCAAGAATGTGCTTCCCCTTCAGCACAGCCTTTCTGGGCTTCAGCCAAAACAGCTCAGTGCACAGCAGGAGCTGCCCTGAGGCTGGGAGGCAGGATGCTGGACTGGATGGGGCTGATGAGGTTTGGGACATGGGTCCTTCTCTGAGCCTTAGGCCCAACTTCTCCATTCCCAAGCAAGAGCCTCTGTCTACAAGTCTAGGCTTGCAAACCGAGCCTACATCTGGAGCATTGTCCTCAAGGCCCAGGAACAATCTGCAATGAAAACTTCATTTACAAGCTGCAACTAACATGAGGACCAAAGTGGACTGGCTCCTGCCTTCCCACTGGCCTCTGTGTGCTAATGCTGATGAATCCCTGCTTCTGGGGATCAGATGGGGAAAAGAACCATTAACAGAGTTTGACAACTGGAAGCAAGGGCTTACACTGGAAGATCAAAAACTGAATATTTGGGAGTGAACATTTTGTGTGACTACAGTGCTCCAGGGCTTCAGGGGAGAAAAACAAGTCAGAGAGGAGTGTAATAAAGGAAGCCAGATCTGTAAGCTACAGCCCTACTAAACCCAGATGAGAAATCCCAAGTGGTGACAGATGACTAACCAATTAAACAGAAAGATTTCTTGAACAAAAGTAATCTGACTCCTCTGGTGGCACAGGTGTGAGTAGTGAGGGAATGGGATCTCTTGGGCCTGAAGTAAGAAGGGCTGCAAATAGGTTGTGCTATCTTCAAAGACTGAATACTCTTCTAGGTGAGATACTGTAGACAACACAAGGTCCAGGGCTTGATACCATGGAAAAATTATCTTCAGGAGGTAAGGAGAGCTGATCTAGGGTCACTTTTGGCTCCAAACTATATAGGGCAGTGAATGCACATGAGCTCTTCGAGGTGAGCAGTAACAGTGGTGTACCTGTAAGGGGTTCAGATGATAGAAGTGTCTCAAATGCCAAATTTCAGTCACCTGTTATGAACCAAATGGACACATTAGTCCACAGTACACCAGGACACACCTCCGTGAAGGGCAGAGTATGATGAACAGAGGTGTGAGCAGCACTGGCCAAGAAGTGAATGTGGGGCACAGCCAACCTGCTCAACACACAGCCAGGCACATCTGCTTCACCTCTCCTCTGGCTGTGCCTGGTGGGCTCTGTCCATGCCTGGTGATTGCAGTTGTCTCCACATCTGGTTTACAGCCCCCACGCCCCAGCTCCAGTCCATATTGTTTCTGTGATTTAACCTAAGGGAAAAACACTTTCCACTTGTTAACCCAGCAGTGGTGCTGGCTTGTTTTAGGGATGGAGACTCAATGGAAAAGCAAGGCAGTGGCACTGGCCTGGCATGGGCCCCTGGCTTATCCCTCCCACATGCAGGAGGAGAAGACACCCAGATTTCATCCACACTGAGAGCAGATGCCAACGTTTACAGTTGCCAGAGAGTGATCTGCTTTGTCCAGGTGCCTGACAGGAGTCGAGGAGAGAGGCTGCACATCCTCCCTGTCTCTAAGGAGCCTGTTATCTCTGGAGATAATGAGGGACACCACAGTGTTCTGCTATCTGTGATGGGATGCAAGTGGAGCCATGCCAGCAATCTGGCTGGGAGGGAACACCAGGATGGGAGAGGGGAGAACTGCTGTGGCTCACAGACTGATAGCAGGGATCACCCTTTTCATATGGCTTTCCTTGGGTCATTGACTACATTGCCAGGAATTGTCACAGAGAATATCCAGAAGTATGGCAAAACAAAAGTTGTCCAGTTTTGGAGAGTATTGCAACTACCTGCTACAGGGATTTCAGTGCCCTGGACAACAAAATCCCTGGGTATGCTTTTCATAAGGATCAGATGTTGGCACCTCTGTCTAATAGAGTCCTCTCTCACAGCTGTTCTCTACCCCACTGTCCTCTGGAGCATCTTATACTGGTCCCTGACAGAGAGGGGAGAAAGACCGGATGGCCTTCGGTTTGCTTCTGCCAGTGAATAAGTGTGTGTCCTGCCTCCTGAAGACTAGGTCTTGAATGAATTCTGTACAACATGTCTCATGTTTGAATCTGCCTCTCATGAACAACTGTGACAAAGTTAATCATGATGAGAGTCCTGAAGGGAACCCAAGTGGGATGGGAAAGACATGAGTCACAAGACAAGAGACACAAGGAGCATGTGGGAGAAGCTCAGGCAGTCTTACCTTGTAAAATGTGCATATTGACCAGGTCTGATCGCTCAGGTCTGCTTCTGATCTTGTGCTTGAGATAGTCTTCAGTCTGCAGAACACAAGTGCAGAGAGTTACCTAACTAGAGCAGCAATAAGCTACAGAGAGCATTTTCCTCTGGGCCATCCCATGTTTTCTTTGGATTTATTACAAGCTGGGTTGAGTGAGCTCCTTAAATGGCTTTTTGTTTTCTTTTTTTTTTCACTCAGACACTGTCTTGTTCTTGGACAGTTCTTCCCAAAGGGAATGGTGTGCATGGAGCTTCTGACTGTTGACTATATCCACTCTGTCTAAGCTCTGTCTTTTCCAATTTGTCTTGGACTTCTAGTGTGTGAAGTATTACCAGGGCTCATGAGAGGGATGAGACCTCTTTACTGGGAGTGGTGGATCTGCTCCTAGCTTAACACATCATGTCACCTTTGAGAGCTGCACAAAGGCAGCTCCAGAGTGTACTGTTATCAGTGGCTTCTCTGGGAAGCCTGGCACTCTGACATGAGATACAAGGCTGAGCAAGTCATGAAGATACCCAGACTCTCTATCCAGGTCAGCCACAGGGCTTATCTTTCCTGAAGTCCTGCAGCTCCTGTGCTCTGTGGTTCCTCACCCAGCTATGATGTGTTTGAGAAAATCCACTTTGCAGATGACTGCAGCTGAGCTTGTGATGAACACGATCTTGGAATTTTGTGTCAACTTCCTCATAGTTTCAGGAACAGAAAGAAGTACAATAACTCCATCCATTAGGCCTAAGGAAATCAATGCTGGGGGTAGCTGACCTCTAGAATACAAATATAAGCTTATCCCCTGGTGAAGAAAAGCTAGATCAAAACTTGGACAAATTATTAGTTGTTTGCTAAGTTGAGATGCAACAAGAAATAGTACAAAAATTGTACGGAGTTCAAAGGATGATTTAAAAATTGTTTATAGTTTATATAAAAGAATAGTACAAGCATCTGGAGCAAAACTGGAAATCCCACAGTATGAAATGTACAGGAACGCGAGAAAAATATTTTATAAGGATTTCTGTAGCTAGGACAAGGCAATGGAAAGTGCTGTCTTTGTTCCATAAGCAGGAGAAATAATTGTGCATGCTGCTGAGATGGCTATGGGATTTAATGCCTTTTTAAATCATCCTCACTAAAAAGATAAATGGCTATTTATCAATCAGATAGCCAAGCCAAGAACCTTCAGCAACAAAAAAGAAGCAGCTCCACTTATCAGGTTGGAGAACAGGTTGGAGAATACTCGGATGAATTAAATGTTCCCAAACAGTCTGAGACAGACAAGGCTAGACTAATAGCAACTATCTGTTGTCTCCAGGAAACTGGACAAAGGAGAGCATAATTTCTTGCTTTAAAAGAGATGGAGAGAAGAAACTTGAATGTTATAAACTAGTCAGCAAGATATCAGACCAAGTAATCAAACAGTCTATATAAATGGATTTTGTAGATAGCAAGGAGGTGAGTAACAGCCAGGATGGATTCATCAAGAGCAAACCACATCACACCAAACTGATTTCCTTCTATGGAGAGATGACAGCTTTCTGTTATAGGAATAAACAATGAATGTCATGTATCTTGGCTTTAAGCATGTTTTAACATTATCTCACATGGTTTTCTCATCTGCAAGCCAGAGAAATTTGCTCTGGATAAGACTAACATAAAAAAGCAGAGCTGTGGGTCACCAGAGAAATTAGGAATGGCTCACAGTCTAAACAGAAGAATATATTAAATCATGTTACACAGCAATTTTTCCTACTAGTCAATATCTTCATGAATGTCTTGGATGATAGAAGACATGCACCTGGACTCTGAATCATTCAAGGCTAGCAGATTACAATGCAACATGATTTGGTGTAATTGAAGAAATGATCTGAAATACATTTGATACAATTTCAAGGACATTTGTATTCAGGTATGCATCTGTATTCAGGTCAGTTAGCCACAGCTAAACCAGCCGATTAAGCACTGGGGTGGATGAAGACAATCTACCAGAGATGCTTCTGTAGTAGTCACTAGACAGTGGCCTTAGGCAGAAATCAGTTACTCTGTAAATAGAGGAAAAAAACCCACAAACCAAACCATCAAAACATAAGACTCCAGAGAACCCATTGATCAGCCACTGAACCACATTCCCAGGCCAGCAGATAGCTTTCTAGGAGACACAGTGAAGGATGTCAGATGGGGCCTAGGAATAGCAAGTCTGAATTCTGCGCCCTGCATCTGAAAGGGCAAATGGGAAGGGTCTGGACGACAGCTACAGAAATCATTATTGAGACAGAGATGAGAGGCTGAATGGGAGGGGAGAGGCTGAAGGGAGGGGCGGCCGGTCAGTCCAGAGGTGAGATGGCTGTAGGGAATCAGGATGAAAAATATATATTTTTTTAAAGTGCTACATGAAAAAAGATCACAGTTCTTTGTGGGAATGCTCACAGGAGAAAATGTGATGGGCTTTAACTTTAACACAACAGCTTGGGCTGGGAACTGGGGGACACTTGCTAACAGCACAGGTTAGAGAGCACTGGAGGAGGATGATGGGGGGTGGGATGTCTGTTGGTGGTCACACATCTGTCAGGAATGACCCAGATGGGGCTGTTCTGTTCTGGGGCAGAGGCACAACAGCTGTCGCCTGCAGTACTTCCCTGCCATGCTTGCTGGGATGCTGGCAATAAGTGCTAAAGCCCTTCCGAGCCAGACTGCCTCAGGAAAGTCAGCCTGCTCTCTGTCCTCCAGTCCAGCAATCTATTATAGGACATTGACTTCAAAGTCTGCCGCACTGGCCTGATGCCAGCCTCTAACATAGCCAATGATGTGTTTAAACAAATAATAGACATTTTATTTACTGAAGTCTTTACAATTCCTTACCCTTCCCCCCATATTTTTTCCACAGCTTATTTTCACCAATGCAAAACCCTTGCTTGGAGCATGTGTAAATTGACCTGGTTCCTGTGCCAGGTCAGAGCACGCTGGAGTCTGCACCTGAGAGCAACTAAATCAGATCCTCACATCAGGTCCTGAATTGGGCTAAGCTTGAATCACTGTCCTACAAATGTGGTGTTGTCTGTGTTGAGCCCAGCATTAGCATTGCATTAGCCTGACTTTCTGCTGTGATTTCAGTTCCTTTTGACCTTTGATGTTTATAAGCTGCATTTGTGTCACTGCGGACAGATGGAGTTTTTTTCTAGTGTTAGCTGAAGCAGAAGAGGTTTCAAAACACATGAAAGTGGTTGTTATCTACTTTCTGTTTGCAGAACATCAGTTTGGAGGAATATCAGCTAAACAACAAATGCCATTGAATAATTATCTGGTAGGAGCTGCTGCTCCTTCCCTGTCACAGCTCTATGAAGGGCATCCTTGCAAAGGAGTATATGTTTGTTATAGGCTGTGCTCATTAGTGTTTTTGTTAGCATGCTCTAAAAGATGCATGGAGTTTGGGATACACTAGACCATCCTTCCCTTTCCCCAGGCAACTAGCTTTTGAAGAGAAAGGCAGAGACACAAATGTATACTGAAACTGTAAAATATATGACACTTCAAGGATACTTTGGATTGCTTGAAATTTTGTAAGCATACTAATTTTTCAGAGTCATATTGTGTTTTTTATGCTAGTTATTACTGCATGAGACTCAGGGTAAGTGATTTGGGTTGTGTTTAAGTTCAGAAGGGCACTTTTCCATACTTTACAATCCTTCTTACTTGTAAAGGTCCTTTTCCATATGACTGACAGAATGTTTTGCAGATTAATGGAACAAACTACTGTGTTCAAGCAAACACTGTATGACTGATTGTTCCCTCTTCCATGGACATCCCTGCGGTTTGGTCAAGGCAGGATGGCAGGCGCTTGGAAAACCAGTGTGATTTCCCAAAAAGTGATGTCACCACAGTTTCAATGTGTTCTGGAAATGGCCACTTATATTATCTCTGCCTTCAGCAATATTTAGGGAAGCCTGAGTGCACTTAGATAATGGATCTGGTGGGAGCCTGGCCCACGTAGCCCCTTGGACATTCTGTGAATTAAAAGCCAGGCTCCTCTCTGATGACAAATGTGAGCTCCCTGGGGACTCGCTGCACGTGACAAAGGACATGTGCTTTCCTTCTGCACACTTGCTAAATGGCTAGGATCCTTCAGTCCTGTTTGCTGCTGGCCCTGTTCTAACCCTGCTGACTTGAGGAGTGGAGAGCAGCCAACACAGTGACGAGTGGGTTGTGAACCTGGCCCAGGGAGGAAAACACCTGGCTGGATATCTACTGGAAGGACTGTCAATGCCATTCTGAAATACACTTTGCCCACAGTGTCTTGTAAAACCCAGAGTACATGGTAAAACCCCATATCTCCACATCTGGAAGCAGGGGAGATGCCCTGACCTTCATCTTTGGATATAGGGCCTGAATAGAGGATGCCAGAGGAGGAGACAGTGGTGGAAGGTGCTTTCAAACCCCACAACTCATGCAAAGCAAGCCCACATGTTCCCTCATTGGGATGGTTGCAGGAGTTACCTTGGCTCGCTCCAGACTTTTTCGCTGCTCATGGAATGTGGATGGGCTTTTCAGTGCTGCAACAGGAAAGAAAGAGGAGCAGTCAGCACAGGAGTGGAAGCAAGCAGCCACCAGGATATTCAGCAACAGCATTTTAATGAGTGCTATAAAAATAGCAACACAAACTAGCTGTTCTCTTTATTGCGCTCACTAAAAATAACTCAGGAAAGCTCTGGGAAATCCCATGCTCTCAGCCAGTACATGGCAAGAGAGCAGGGGGGATGGAGAGCATAGGGAGCACAGAAGGGACATGGGCAGGAAGGGTTGAAGGTTTTGAAATGTAGTGCTCTGTGGGACACATCAGAGAGCAGATGCATCTTTTCCCTGTAGTGCTTCCTGCAGGTTGTGAAAGGTACCACAGACCCAGAAGAGATATGGGAAGAGCAACAGCTTGAGAGAGGACCTCACCTGCCAGTAAAAGTTGAAGGTTACTGAGGCTTGAGGCCAGCAGGAAAGTGGAAAAGACCTGTCTTACTTCTTGGAGTTATGTGGGTGCAGCCTCCAGTGAGGGTATTTCAGGATAAGGCCCCAGAACTGTGGTACTTTATCCCTCTTCCATCACTGACTCTCTCACTGGACATTTGTCCTGTCCCCTGTCTAGAAATATCTGTAGGACATGGGACCTCCCTGGGCAGGCAGCTGCCTAGCCAGGTACCAGGCAGCAGACCATGCACTCAGCATCTACTGACACCAAAGGAGGAATAACCCAGAGAGACTCATGAAAAAGGTCAATGGTCCCTGGTTTGTGGACCAGTGAATACCAGTCCCATGTAGGAGTCTGTATTGGAGTCATGAAGAACCTTGCACATTTCCTTGTTTACTCTGGTTCAGTACATATAGGAGTAGAATTTGCATGGTGAAAGGGTTAATATTTCTCAGATCCTGCAAAAGTTCTTCTCTTTCTGTGTAAGCAGGCAAAATTAACTGTTCCTATCAGGACAGGGAAGGGGAAGTTGTCCTGACCCACAAAGCCAGTCTCTTGCTTTGGCAACTGGAATTCCCTTTCCATCTTCTGAATGGGATCCAATAAGGACACTAATTACTTTCACACAGTGCATTTTATCCTCCCTCAGACTAGAGAAGGAAGAAGACTGGGGGAAGACAGGAAATATTTTTGGATCCTCGGAATCAACATTCGGTGGACAACCCCCAGGGTAATCCCCATAACCTCCAGTGAATCCCAGTGGAACACAGAAGGCATATTTTTACTCCTAATATTTGGAAAGCAGACATACAGGCAAGATAGTGTTACTGTGCCATGCTCCAGTGGGCAGCCACAGAGACTGGTGATCAGAAGCAGAATAAAATGGTGCATAGGAGAAAATGAAGTTAGCAAGAGAGATGACTTTTACAACCCTGCTCACTGTGAAGTACTGACACTGGGAGCGTGCCATGGATATTGACCAAAGGCCATGATACTTTTTCCTCTTGAATAGCAGGATTTAGTCATTTACCGAGATTTTTGGAGGAATTATGTGGATGCTGCAGCTTGTATTAGTCTGCAAAACAAATAAAGACATTGCTAGCACTGGTTATTCAGAAAACTTGTTGGGCTATGACATGTCATCTTGAAATGGCTGAGTGTCTGAAGGCTGCCCTGTTGGGCAGCGCTGGTGTGATTGGTGTTGATATTTTGGGACTATTAGCTCTAAGGTTTCAGTAAAAGGATGAGGTGGTGGCTGCTACAGTAAAAGGGTGTTTACTTCATGTACAGCTATTCCTGCAGCCCAATACAGGAATAGCTGTGGAATAGAGGGAATCTTGCCTTGAGGATGTAAGCAAGCTGCCTCCCCCTCCTCTTGGGTAGGTGAGAAGGATCCAGTTGAGGTCCAGGGCATCCGTGCAGGTCTAGAGAGAGGGTTCATCTATGCTCAGCCCTACAGCCTGACTTTCTGTACGTGACCCCACATGCTCTTGATTTAAATGCTTTTGCTGGGTCTGTATCAGTTTCACTAGGACAATAAAACTGCATCTGTTGTTGCATGAACTGGAAAATTCCTACTCAGTGAGCCTGAAGAATGGGTCAGGCTCTGTTCTGACCTTCAATCCTAAGCAGAGCTGTGCCTCAACAAACCTGGACCTCCCCTTGCTTTCAGAGGATCCTCTATACACAAAATCAAAGGGCTGAAGGACCTCAGAGGCTGCTCTTGCCTGTCTTTATTTGTAGATCCTTTTTCAGTAGTGTTGGTTATATTGCCAGCTGGTTGTTCAATTTACAGCCTGTAAACATCTGACAATCAGAGTCCAGCTTTGGAGCTGAAGTCTTGTGCAATGCTACAGATCCTGAGCATCCTCCTTTGGTCAGTTTCCTGCTTTCTGCAGTGATGGGCCCATCTGAAGTTTTCATGTATCTTAGAAGAACATCCAGGGGAGTGCGAACAGAGCTCAGGTAGGCAATGGTATTAGTCTTTTTCAGACAGACCAAACACAGACTGGACTTTGGTGAGGATATTCATCAGTCTGTGTTATGCTTGGGTAACACTGATCTTTCTCTCTGTGGTGTTCTTTTGGATACCAAAGCACAGCTGGCTTCCTAGGACTTACTCCAATGTTTCATGCTTACTATGCTATAACTGCATTGCTGAACAGCTCAGCACGCTCTGGGTATAGTCAACTCCCTTTCCTACAAGGGTTTCTACAAACCCTCAAATCTTTTATCCATCTCTATTTTGTTACTCTGAACTTCCATTGCTCTTTCTGGTCTCTGTATAAAATGGATCAGCTAGAATAAGTTTCTCGGTCCTGGGATTATATCATCAGAAACATTATGCAATACAATTAAAGCAATCCTTGTGCAAAATCTGATGTATGTGGGATCAAGTGTATGTACCAAGCCTGTTACCAAACCTGACTCTCATCATGGACACTAGCAATGCCTGTCTTTCATCTTTCCAGAAGGGCTGTTCCCAACCTCTGTGGGTTATATCCATATGGGTTCATTTCTCACACTCCTGCAATGCCTATGAACTGAGACCCTGTCCCAGTGCAACTCCCAGAGCCCACCTCACCTGCTGGTCCTCAGAGCTAACAAGGCATGGGAAGATAGAGTTAAACAAAGACTTGTTTTTCATAAAGAACAACTTTGCATGCCCAAGCCATGGGGAATCTGGCTGGGGCTTCTGTGTAGTAAATGCTGATGTCTGACACTTCCTCCCAAGGTCCAATTCAGGAGTTAAATTATGCACATTTGTTTTTATGATGGCAAAAGTGCTTTTTCTTCTGTTACTTTCAGTGAGTGAACTGTGCTCAAGCTTCCCAAAATGGCCTTCCTGGACAGAAACCAGACTGCAAAATGTCAGCCTAGAAGTAGGGAGAGCAAAGAAGTGACAGGAAAATACCCTTCAGTTGCCATCACATGAATTTAGCTTAATATGTGGTTTTAAATGTCAGGTGTCATTTGTACCAGTGGCAACCCTGTGCTCAGCCTTGCAGAGCAGCACCAGGCATGCAGACCTCTCGGGTGGCACTGCTGCTCCATTTGTGTGCAACAGAGTGTCCTGCACCTTATCCAAGCATGCCCATTTTTACAGAGTGCACTCAGCAGTTCAGGAGATGTTAGACATATTTTTGGCAACTGACTGTATTGCCAGTGCTTGGAATACAATAACAAATGTTACAGTATTTTGCTTAAAGCTCTAACTCCTAGAGTCCTGTGATTAAAATGCTTGCCCTTCAGTGCCAGCAACATAAAATCTGAATGTTTAAAGAAATAAAGAGAAGAGAAATGGAGAAAACAGGATCTATCAGTCATGATTTTCGTCACCCTGCTCAAGTTTCCTTAGTGCTTGATGCTGGCAACACTGTACTGTGAAGGCATCTGTTGCTGACATAGACCTTTAGGAAGGCAGCTGCATGGAAGGGCAGAGGGATGGGCAGGATGCAACAAGCAGTGCTGGAGCCATGTTCTTAGTGAGTTGTTCTGCTTTTTAGAGAAGAGCTGCATCACAGTCTCCAAGGTCAGCCAGAAGAGACAAAAGTAACACAGCCTATAGAAAGTTGTGATCTTAACACTGAACTCAAGGGGCCCTTGGTGAGATAATCTTCTGCCTGTGTCCCAGATAATCACAGATTCATGCACATGGACCCTGAGCTAGGTCACGATGGAGTTATCCATCAAGCAGGGCTGAGCTCCCAACATCACTTCTTTGGCAGTGCTGCAGGTTTCATGAAGCACCTCCAGGTACAGAAGGGGATCATTTTCATTCACTTACTTTTTGGGGTCTAGCAACATGGTAGTGGGCCTGGAGCTTATTCTTCAGGCTTGAATGCCAGGTTAGCAAGGATGAATGAGGTCAGAGGGGGGAAAGCAGGGTCATCATTCATCAGTCTGTAGTAAGCAGGCCCAGGTGGGCTTTCTCTGGCCTTGAGTGTACTGAAAGTTCTGCCCTGTGTGGTCCTGGCTGGGCGCAGGAAAAGATCTGGATATGTCTCACTCATCCAGGGGCTACCTCTCCTTACTGGGGGAAAGGCTGTTACTCACTGCTTCCTTCTGGCACAGCCTCATGGAATGGTCCCTCTCTAACTCTTCCTTGTTCTGTGGGTCTGATCCTGGCATAGAAGTTCCTAAATTTTGCAGGATATGAGATTCTCTGCCCTTGCGTTCATGAAGAGCTTTGTGAGTCTTCTGCTTGCAGCTGGTCCTGCTACAGTGACCTCTGGGACAGGGAGCTATACAGCTGCATTTTTGGATGGTGTAACCTAAGCATCTCTTCTGACTTCAGCTTTAGCAGAAGCATTATAATCTGCGTATCAAATGCTGGCCATCATTGTACAGCACCAGGGACTATCTATCTACAGGGCAAGAAGAGAAGTCCCCCCTGGTACCAACCTGCTCAGAGGTGAATGGGTCTGAGCAGGCAGCTGGTGCCACAAAATGCCCCAGTAGGCCCAAGATGAACACAGACCCTCTGAGCTAGGAGGGTGTGAAAAAGGCAGAAGATACTCACGTGGCATGATGCCTTGGTCTGCCAGCTGCTCACGGGTCCTTCTCTGCTGAAGCCGTAGCTGTAAAACTGTGAGAGAGAGAGTGTCAGGAGAAGGTGCAGGGTTTTGCTGAGGTACTAATACATCAATCAGAGACAATGTGTCAGGGGGTCTGTGTGTAGCACAGAGGTCTGGCACTGATTGCTGCTGCTGCTGGACTAGCATTGGTGCAGCAGTGTGCTCTGAGACAGGGAGGACTTCCAAGGCAGCACCAACACTTCTGCCAACAGATGAGCAGAGCAGGGCTGTCTCAATACCCCACCTCGCACCTGTAATAGCAGCCTCAGGTAACCATGGCTTCAGCTCACATAGTTGCTCAGCTCTGAACTCTGAATCTGGGAGGTCCTCCCTCACTCCAGCACTGTGAGTTGAGAAGAGCTTTCCAACGCCATTACTCTCCCAAGGGCCTGGCAGCACATTTCCAGTCCTGCAACGCTTGGCACAGGTTGCAGACGTGCTTGCTGTACTGAGGGGTGTGTAGGTAATGTGGTGAGGAGAGATTAATGCCATGTCTGTATGAACCCACTGCTCCAAGGACCTGCAATCTCCAGTATAACTTCTTTTGGAAACAATGCCTTGACAGATAGGAGCGAATCTCTGATCAGAGCCACTAAGTGGCTTAGCAGTACAGCCTCAGCTACAAAGCATCGACTGAACATCAAACAAAGATACACGTCTCCATATTTACAGAATACCTACCATCCACCTGCAGCCTGCCTTGTGCAAGGCTATGGACCCCTGTGTGGCCCAGGGCTTCACAGGTTATATCATCCTGTCCCTCAGGTAACCCTGCCTATACCTGGAGCTAGTAACATATTCTACACCTTTGTTTTTGGAAATTTGCCCTCGAGAAGAGAGACACTTGTATTACAAGGTGAAACATAAGTGTCACTTCCATATTTTCTTGCTGGAAACATCATACAGCTTGTCATGAGGACATATATCTTTCAGTGGTCAAAAGATAACTGCATGCATTTTCCCTGCCCACCAGCAACAGCCCCAGCCTGCATCCCTTTAGCTGCTCAAAACATGGTATTGGAAGGGTAGGAGAGGGAAGACAACTTTTTTGTCCTTAGGAGCAACCTGCTGAGCTCTGGCAACAGCTCATGTCTACAGTGCTGCTTCCCTGGGACATGGAGCAAAGCTGAATAATGATCCCTTCCAGAGGAATCCCCAGGGCACAAGGCTCCCTGAGATGCCATTGCCTGTGGCTTTTCCATGCCCTCTGTCTTACATTCAGAGGAAATGTTTAATGAAGACCTCACATGGAACAATGAACAATGATCTCCTGCCAAATGCCAGCACTTTTTAGGACACCAAAGGCAGATTCTTTCTGTGAGGGAAAAATGAAGCCTTCAATACCTGGTGAAGTCTGCATGTGTGGCAGAGTGGTGGCTAGAAGTCACTGCCAAACCTTGCTTACAGGGAAGTCCGTAGCCCTCCGTTGCCTCATGACACCACCACCAGTCAGTGCTAGTTCTGCCAATAAAAACAGATTGAGACCCTTGCACTCTAGGTATCTACACTGGACCTAGTTATCTGCATCCCCTTTGCAGAGGTGTCCCTCAGGGGACCTTAAAAACTAATTATACAGTCCGTGCTTCAGGAATGTGTCTTTTCTCCTTGACTATAGAGGCAGTTTAATGGTAACCAGCTCATGGTGGGTATCGCACATAGGGTGTACTCAGTTTCTCTGTGACTGGTCACAATATTGAAGAACCATGCAGAGGTTTGTACTTTCCCTGAGGAAGAGCTGTATCTTTATTAAATAGGTGAGCTAAGAGGAGTTGGAGATTGTCCAAGAATAAAGAAGATTTATAGCTCACCCAAGAACAGTTTTATATTCTCCTAGGTCCTGGTCCAGCATCCCAGGCATTAAAGCATCTTGCCTTACACACAACAAACCATCATCATCAAATGGGAATCAGAGATACCAACGACTTCTAGAGTCATGTATGACACTGGGCCAAGGACACACAGTCTGCCCCATCTAGTTGTAAAATATCCCAAGTGAGGGTGCTCCATCAATTCCCTTCATAGTTCCCACATGCACCAAGTTATTTGCACCATTTCAGTCAGAATTCTGGCATAGCCAGACCAGGTGATACACCCCATCCACATGAGCAGGGAGGACTCTATCAGTCAAATGATTGTGCATTCAAAGTCTACATTCTCTACTTCTTCTGCTTATTTCATAGCCTTTCCTAACAAACAAATAATTTAGCAGCCTCAAGGCTGAGTCAGCTGTCAGACAGGCCTAGTTAGAGGAAAAGGAAATGTTACAAATTCCCTTGAAGAGTGCCTTTGATGGTAATGATGATTTCCAGGGTGGTAGCTATAGGATTCATCATCTGCCTTGACACAAGAAGTGCTTAAAACAAGTGTAGGTGTCACTGCCATAGCTCTCCATTTGCTCAGGTGCAGGAGCAGCACTCAGGAACCCAGATGACCCTACTTGTGTAGGAATGTTGGACCAGATGACCTCTAGAGGTCCCTTCCAGCCTAAAACATTCTATGATTCTATGATTTCCCAGATCCTACTGACTTCCAGCAAACAGTGTGCAATCAAGCACAGCTTACTCTACTACAGGTGGCCCATGCTCCAGCTAACAGTCTCTGTCTCCTGCACTAAGCACTGCAGATAGACCATCACAGAGGGGACCTGATATTTAATGATAGTATAGTGAAGGGAGAAAAGGTCTCCAAATCGTTTTTCATGCTGACAGGCATAAAGGCTGTGGCCCAGCAATGACACAAGCTGTTCTGAGCAGGAGATCACCATGGCTGAGTGGCCATGGGCTCTCCCAGACATGTGGGTTGTTTTGGGCCATGCACAGCTTACAAACTTCCTGGCCTATTCTTAAACCACAGGACAAGGAGGAAAAGTTTATCCAGCCTTGTCTCTTCAGGACATGCTGACAGATGTCTGCAAATGCTGACCATCTCCAGGAGCAGCTCAAGTTCCACAGTGGAAACAGTTATTTCAGCTACTAAATATTCATCCAGACCTGGACCGCCTCATCAGTAGGATGCATGCCTTGACTCCTAAATATCATCTCTATGAAATTCCAAAGCCTATTACAAACAATCTGAAGAAAATTAGCTGTGGACAGTGTCAGTCAGTAATGCTGAATATCTCTGCAGGAAGAGGTAAAGCAGTCACCACTTTTGGCAGCTCTTAGTGCTGCAGCTTTCAGTCTGGGGGTTCCAGCTCAAGGCTTGCACTTTTCCCTTACAACCAACAACACTTAAAAACAGGGCTTAAAACCAGAACTTGAAAACGCCATCCGTACAACTGACATTTAGCTGCTTCCTGAAGGAGACTTGAAATCTGTTGAAGCTGTGTCTGACCCCAGCTGCATTCCTGTTCTCTTCCTTTGCTGTGTGTCTGGAGGCCTGATCTCTGAGTGATGCTGTGACTCACTTTGAGGATGCTGTCATCCTCCATGTATAGGAACTATTTTTTTCATGAATATTATTATTTTTCAAGGAAACTGCTTTGCTAACACTTCTGTTACTAACATTTCTGTTGCTAACATTTCTGTTACAAAGAGTGATGACTGGAGCTCTGATGAAACAATCTGGGTCCTACATGCCCAGCATCCTCATTGCCTGTTTGCAGTAGCTGGGATGGTGAGAAGTACACCCAATACAGCAGTGTGCACCATGGTCACCATGTGGCAGTGATCTATGCTGGGGCCATCAGCTGCCATCAACTGAGACAAAGCCTTGCTTTCGGCAGCTCTACTCCCTCCTGTGGTACACCATGATGAGAAATGCTTTCCTAGATGATGCAAGGAATGTCAGAGCTATTTCAGTGATTTTCTTAATGATTTTTTTTTTTGGTTAGAAATACTCCTTTTTTCTATGTTAGCACCAAGTCTTATTTAGTGATACAGCTTCCAGAAACGTCCTCTGCTGTGGGCCTGTGTCATTGGTGCAGAGAGGACCTCCTGGCATCATTCATAGCTTTTTCTAGTGGCCCAAGGTCTGAGCACTGCCCATGATTTGCAGTCATGAGTCATTTTCCTCCCTAGGAGTTGACCTCAGACCTTTAGGAAGCTAAGAGGACAGCTTGGGCCTTGCCTGGCGTGGTGACACACTGGAAAACGCATGTTCAAATCCTTCCTCCACTGTAGGAGTAGGCACATGTCCTTCTGCTTCAGTCTGCACTTCGAGTCCAGTGTTCAGCAGGTGGTCAGGACAGGACTTTTATCAGCTGCATCAGAGCATCCTTTGTGCTGGGGCATTGCCAGAGTGCTCACAGCACCATCCTCTCTTTGGGGGATTGTTTGTAAGAGCACAGGGGTCTGAGCAGCACTAAGGCAGGTTGCCCAGGGAGCTGAGGGAATTCCCTTCTCACAGGGTTCAGGACCAGGGCAGGCAGGCAAAACCATGGCTGAACTGGCCTAGTATTGGTGACAGTCTGTCTCCAAGAATGACACTGGGTTGGAGTGTGTCCCTTCTCACCAACACTTACATCATGGCCAGAGCAGGTTGCCTGAATGCTCTGAAGCTGCACAAGACTTTCTCAGCATTCAGCTCAGCCCTGAAGCTGAAATAATCTGCCCAGGTAGAGCTGGAGGTCTACTACTGCTTCTTGACTTCTAACCAAGTATCTGTCCTTATACCTGACAGACCACGTGGGAGTGACAGAAGCACAGCTCCTATTGCTTCAGCTCTTCAAGCTCTCTTATGTGGTTTCAGGTGAAATCCCAATAATTGCTGGTTTCCTTCCTGCCTGTTCTGTGCCAATGCCTTTGCCCTGATTGGGAACCACATTTGAAAGCAGTGCAATTGTTGTGCTCTCATCTTCCTCTGAAATAAGTCACTGCTGTCACCAGAACTGATGGTTGGGCTGTTGCCTGTTGATTCCTGCACCTTGATCTGCTCCCTGCAACTGGTGCAGTGAAGGGGACCATCAGAAGCACCACATTATGCCAGTTTGACCCAAGTGTGTGACTCTTAATGGGAGTCAGCAGTCTGACAAACAACCAAAGCTGTCACTGACACTGAAAAAAGCAGCAGGACGTCACTATTCCCTTTACCAGCCACACCACCAGCTAATTCCTGCCCTTTGTGGCCCAGAGCTGGGGTTCGAGGAGCATAAGTGCAGCTCTGTGGTATACAGGATGGGACTGCTCTGCTCAGGCCAGGGGTGAGCTGTCAGCAAATTGGGAATGGGGTGATGGGGAGGAGAGACTGCCATTTTCAACAATGGGAGTCTCTCCTCCCCATCACCCCATTCAACAGCTTTTGTTGCACATCAAACAGCAGCTGAGCAAATGTGAAACACGTTTGTCCATGGCCATGGTGTGTACCAAAGGAACCTGGTGACTTGCCCCTTCTCACACACTGGCTGGCAGAAAATGGCCCTGATTTGGTCTCCCTTGGAAGGCAGGATGAAGCACTGGTACAGAATAATGTCATGTGTCATAGGGCCTGCTTTTCTGGAGCTGCAGTTTTGCAAAAACACCTTGGCCAGGCTCTGTTCTGAGCCCCTCAGTGGCTCTTGGTCCATCTGCTCTGCTGATAGCCAGGTGTCACAAAGTGATTTCTTTGTAGCATCACATTTCCAGGACTGTGTTATCCTCTGATAACGTGGGTTGTGTGGGACTTGTGTGAGCAGAGATGAAGCTCAGCCAGGCTCAGCCCAGCTGAAAATGGCATTGTTCAGCTGGGACAGCCATGGAAAGCCCTGTTAAGTCCTCTCACAGACAGGCACTTCCTTGGAGTGAGGCCCAGACTCATCAGTTCTACCTCTACCTGTGATGCTTAGCACTTCAGAGGTGGGCACATTTTACCTTTTCCCTGGCAAATGTGCTAAAAATTTGCGTGTTACTCAGGAGACTTCACTGCACCTGAAATCTTATCTACATAGGTGAGAACAACATTTCTAAACTCATATCCTGGCCTTCAGGTACCTTGGAAGAGACCTATGACCATACCTGGCTAGCAAGAAGCCCAGACCACCAAATGGGTGCAGGTCACCACTAAAGAACAACCAGCTGTGAAATCCCTCTGAAGGCTGTGTTGATCAACCCAAACCTCACCATGGCCCTGAGAACAGACTGTCATCATCCCTCCTTGGAGTGATGCCTTAAGCATCCCCATGAGCAGCCCATACACCATTCTCCTCAAACACAGTGAGGTACATTTCAATCTGTGCTATAACACATGCCTGAGAAATGTATGTCTGTCAGCTAAAACACCAGGGTGTAAGATGCTGGAAAAATGAAATCAAGCACAAACTGATCTACATCAACTCAGTGTTTTACAAAAACTTGACGAAATCTCAAAAGAGTGTCATTACTTACAGAGAGGCCATGGTTTGAATGCACATGCTGTTTGTGAACTGTAGAAGTTCATGAACTGAGAGGAAAGACAGGCACAGGCTTTATCTTTGGACACTGGGAAAATGGAAATAAAAATTCTGCCAAAATGCCTGGCCTAACATCCTACCAAGACCTATTCTTTTCTGCCTTTTATTAACCTGCTGATTTTGGTCCACATCACTCCCTCCACCAGAGGCAAACAGAGTAAATTCCTCTTCTATCTCAACCAGCTTCATTCAGACCCTATATGTATGCATGAATCCAATCCTTTCCTCTATAGAGCAAGACAAGTCTTCTCTACAAATTCACACCCATGTGTCCACAATTAGGCCTGAATATTGCCCCATGCCAAGCCATGCAGAGCCATATTTAGAGTGTTAAAAACTTTCACTTCTTACCAATTATCTTAACTACCACTGATGTTATCCAGATGTTGGTCTTGTAAAATCTCTTTCCATTTTGCTGGACAGAAAAGGTCAGAGTTAAGGTTAAGTCTGCATTTGCAAGCTTTGTTTGCCCTGCCTGATGACAATGCTTCTCTGCTGCTGGAGTACAATTGGTTTGTATTTAAAGCAGGAGATCACATAATTGATTGTCTCTTGGAAGAGTTAAATATGTTTCTGGAACAGCTCTTAGATGTCCTAGTTGATTTAGTGCAATCCCATTGATAATTGGAGCACATAAGATAGCATGGCAGGCTTGAAGAATCATCATTCCTGCAAAATTTGTCAGGATGACCTCAGATCAGTATATTTATCTTTGGCAAAACAGACAAAATAAACACACACACAAATCCTTGAGGAAGGGGAGGGGGAACCTGAAGGCCTGAAGCATGTTGGTGATTTGATCTGTCTCCTCTGGAGTGGTTCCTGGTGCCCTGCACTGGAGTAGCTGACTTCTCCCCACACTGCATGGCTATACTGGTCATTCAGCGTAGACCACTGGAGAGAGAAGAGCAGGAGGAAACACTGTGGGACTCCAGTGAGGATTACTGGGCACGGTGTGTGAAAGATGCTGCCCCCACCAGATGAGCCTTTCCTGGACAAACTGTTTTCCTTGCTACTGATGCTGACATATGGAAGCAAGAGAGGGACACCTACATGCCACTATCTTCTGGTTGCCATCTCCTTGCTCCACTTTCTGCCTGCTGTATGCCAGAGATTAAAGGGATCCTGGGATGATGAAACAACAAGCAAGTAATGTATCTCTAGCACCCTTGAACACACACATAGCTCTTTCAGCTGCTCAGTGTATGCAGGCCATGGAGAGACAGCAAAAGTTTAGTTAAGATTTACTTCAGCCCTCATTAACATTGGCCTGGAATCCTTCAAAAGGGATTCAGACTTGTCATGAGTCATGGAGCACAGCTAATCCTCCCCAAACCTGGTGAGCAAAAAAAAACCCTCACACCTGCTTGCACAAGACCCTTTCCAAAGCAATGGTGCATTGTGAAGCCTGGCTCCTTTGGGCTTGCATTTTAGGGTCTTGTCCCTCCTGTGCTGTCCTTCGCATGCTTTGGGCAAGCTACTCAGCTCTCTGCGTAAACTGCTGCTGTCCTTTAATGTGTTATGGACCCTGACATATGTAGGGGGTGTGGTGCAGGATGATAGGTTGTTTGAGATGTTCATTCCTCTTCCTAGTGAATAGAGGACAGTAAATCAGAGCACTGCACCTCTTGTCATTCTTCTGGGGCTTTAGAGCTACTGAAGGCTGCACATGGAGCAGGGACACCAGAGGAAACTCTGTCCCATAAAGAGATCTCACATAAGGAGATTCAGCCACTTCAACCATTAAACCTTAGCTTGTCTTCTCCATTCCCCAGGTTACTTAAAATCCAGCACAAACTGAAAGCAGCATTGTTGATTTATGTGTATCCCTCAGCATACTGCTTTCCTCCCCTGTCTCAGGACTGTGATGACCAGGGTCATGCTGTGGCCACATCCTGCATTATCTGCAGTGGTCCCAGCAGTGGGGAGAGAGAGGCACAGACTCTCATTTGGGATTTTGGCAAGCCCAACTCAAACAAAATGAATCGGCAGAGAAATGTCACATGGGAAGCCTCTCTTTCACCAGGAAATAGTGAGGGATGGCAGTTGTGGGAATAAGTCATAATCCAAAGAATGCCTCACAAATTGGTGGCCCTAGAAATGCTGAAAAGACATAAGAATTTATAGACACAAAGACCCACAGAGTTTACTTTTACTGGAGAATCATTTGAAAAATATGTTTAGACATCCCACTGTTGGTTCCATAATAAAGCCAGCTTACAAATAAACCAGAAATGAGCCTTTAAAACAATACTGGTTCATTTGAAAAGAATGCAGGGCCCTGTAACACAGCCCATCCTGCTCTCGTCAGAAAGGTGGCAGTGTTGCTTTATAGTTGCTGGAGGAATAGTTACAGACAGATTTTTTTCAAATGAATAGCAATGTACCATAATATACCAACAAAATCTAAGGAATGACTTAATCTAATGAAATGTAAGATCAGAGCGATATGGAAACCACACCAAAGCCCTAGATCCAAGTTTTATATAATTCAGCCAGACTAGGACACTTGTGTTTGCACACACACTCTTGGATTTTCAACCAACTGCCAACTTTGTATTTGCTGAGAAAACAAAGTTTAAGTTGACCACCCAGCTATCTAAGAGATCCTGATAACACTACTCATGTCTACCATCAGTATCATAAATCTCTAATCTCATTATCTAAAATGCACAAGGAGGCAAAAACACACACAGTGTGGGTGACATGCCCGACTGGGTGCATGTTCCAACGTGACTACACCATCCAGTTTTACAGTGTCCCGTGTGGCACATGCAACTGGTTTGTCTGAACATCCTCAAAGATTATATTCCTGGGGAGAACTTCACCTCTGAGAAGGTCAGAGAAAGCTCCTTGAAAACACTTTTTTTTTTTACACTACCATTAATATTACAGCATGTTATAGTCATAAAAAAATACAAGCAAAGATACCCATGCATGAACACAGCATACTTACTATGAATAAAGGCATACATATCAGCAGAGGGTCTGATTTAGAATTGACCGTCCCATAGTTCACCTTCACTCACCTTAACGCATGCTGAATGTCCTCTGAGAAGCCCCTTACTGGTGCTTCCCCTAACTTACAAGACTGAGGCATGTTTAACTTGCAAACCCTCCGAGAGTAGCAATCAATTGTGTGGTTCTGGTTTTATTTCTCTGATGATGTCACTTTAAATACTTTTCATGTCCCATTTGTTATTTTTACTTCTAAAAATGACGCATTTCTTCAAATTCATTTTTCTCCAATTAGTCACAATTTAATGAGACAAAGTCAGCTGCCTGCATGTCAGAGAGACTGTCAGGCCTGTCCTCACTGCCATTATCACAGATAGACCTGCAAGAGCACCTGGAATATATGGACAACGTTAGGTACCTTGTTTATCCCAAATGAGTTTTTGGCTTCCTTCCCAAACCCTTTGCAGCAGGGCCAGGGCAGGAGATCTGGGAACTGCAGTTTTACTAAAATATACAACAGACATAAAGTGAAGAAAATAAAAAACTGGGGAAAAAAAAAAAAAAAAAGGCAACAGAAAGGAAGGAAGATGAGTTTCTCCACTTGCAGAACAGCCTCTGTTAGAGCAAAGCTGTGACAGCTCTATGACCCCTTGAATATTTTGCTTGCATGCTGCTTCAAAACAGTTAATGCAAAACAGTCTGTGTTTTGCTTGCCGGAGAGAGAAGTTTGAAAAGAAAGCTTGATGTTTCCCCTACCTGATCTGAACTTGCTCCGAATCAGCAAGGAGTGCTCAGACCCCAGAAGTGTCATGGTGACTCAGGGACCAGATCCAGATGCCCCTCACTTAAACCATTAACTTCCTCCACAGAGAAAAGCTGACCAGACAACGGCTAGTGCTCAGGATTCATCCAGCTCTCCTGGACGCTCTGGGTGCTTTTACAGCTGGCTGGCAAGAAGCAGCAAGTGGCTTTGAAAGGTTTGGTCCCATCCAGCACTGACCCTCCACAGACACCAACTGCTCCCCCTGTGCTGTGTTGAACTAATTAACGTGGAGCTAGCGGGAGCCTCCTCCTGCCCGGAGTTTACTACCAGCAGCTGGGTGTCCTGGCTGATGTCACCGTCTAGCGGGGAGCAACGACTATCGGAAAGGGTCTTAGCAAAGACAAGAAGTTTGATATCTGATACTAATTACTACCGGCCGTACGCAGCCAATCAGTGCACTCCCCGTCTCGGCTGACTTTAGGAGCCGCTGGAAATATCAACAGAGCGAGGACTTAACTCTTTGCAGTGTGGTGCAAGGCAGGCCCTCGACCTCTGGCTCCCACAACTGGGTGGCCAGTGTGAGTTTGGGGTCAGTGTGCTCCAAGGATGAAGAAAGGCTGGGGTGAGGGAAAGTGTCCGGGGTGAGGAGACAGCTGGGCACAGGTCCTTCTGCGAGATGTCACACTGGATGCCCTTCCCATCAGGGAGCCACAGGACATGGCTACTTGGCAAATGGAGCTGTGACTCTGGCTGCTGCTGCCCCTCATTTGGGTGTGGAGGCACAGGGCAGGCTGCACCTGGGTTGCACAGGTCCAGGGGGTTGTGTTGGGAAGATGAAAATGAGCACAGGGGAGCTCAGGTGTAAGGTCTGTGCTTCTCTCCTTGCCCAAAGATTTGCTGCTTCATGCACACCTTTGTCAATATGTGGCTTCATCCAGGAGGTCATCCACTCGGGAGACTCAGTATGCTGTGGCACAGATAGCGTAAGCTACAGTCACTCAAAACATGTCCTCTTGTTCTGTTAGACACAGATGCTCAGAATAATGCCAAATAGATGAGGCAGGGCTAAATCTTGACTTCCTGTGCCACAGAAGATCACAATAATCCCAGGGAAGCTGGGCACAGCCATATGCTGGACACCTACCAAACATTCTCTCAGAGACAAAAAACTTTCTGCAAACACACAAAGAAAAGAGATGAAGAGCCTTTGAGGCTCCCTCTCCCCAGGCCCACATCTGGTAAGAGGCAGGAAATTAACTGATGGCACCTTTTACCTTGTAACATAATGGTACAAACTAAGCTAAGTCAGGGACAGGTCTCAGCTTCCCTAACACATGGGTCTCACAGGGGAAGCGGCCTAAATTCCCACTAGATGATAAACACCCACCTGAAAACTCCTTCAGACCTGTTGTTTTGGGGCTTTTTTGTTGTTTTTGCAATCCTGTGGTTTCTGGGAAGTCCTCTTAAACATTTTGGCTTAGAGATAGGAACTTCAGGGCTTCCAGAATTGTCAGACTGTGTTGCCAAAGAGCTTAGAAAATCACTAGCCCCAGAAGCTCTGATTCCAGCAGCGTCCCACTTAGAGATGAAAAGTGCTAGGGTCCCTCACCCTGATGTGTCCATGTGATGAGGCCTCTACCTGTCATGGGCTATATGTGTGATTTCCTGTCATACTACATCTGCTGAAATGGATATTATTTAATGTCTGATGGGAAGAGATAATTGAAATAAATTAATCTCCAAGCATTGAAATGAGTCAGTAAACTGTGATGTCCAGAAAGATGGTCAGGAGGCTTATCCCTCGTTATTTTTTCCTAATTAGTCCACTATATTTGAGATGCATAAGTAATGCTGTCCTGAAAGAAATGCCACCATTTAGCAGAACCACATTATGAGCAGCTCAAGGACAAGACAACACTCATCAACACCCACAGTCTCAAAACTGCAGTTTTTGTGCTTTTTTGCATTGCAAACTCCTGTATGAGCTGGCTCCTGTAGGAGCCAAAGCACCCGCAGGTACCCCTGCTCCATTTGGAGCCTGATGGTTCCTAATGTCTTCTCCATCATGCATTATCTGGACCTACCTGAGCACAGTATGGTTATACAGTGCCTCATCTTCTGATCTCACCCTGAATTTGTCCCTTTACCCCTTCAGGACTACCTGCAGATGTGATGGATGGGTCCCTGGATCCACATCAGCTGTGACAATGCACATATCACCCAGAAGCCCAGAGAAAGGATCTCCAGGACTTTTTCCCTCCAATGTTGCATCTTCCTGTGAGAATTAGTTCAGCTATATCAGTCCCTTCTTGCTGCTATGGGGTGGTTCGCATTTGTATCCTTTTCTGCCTGCAAGATACCATCTCCAGTCTTTTGAGTTCAGTTGAAGAGGAGTGGAGTGAAGGGGAGACACTGCACAGTGTGATACTGCTTGGGGTAAATCTCCCTGTGACTGTAAAAGACCATCAGCGAGGATGGTTTAGCACAAGCAAGGAGAGGTGAGCTGCCCAAGGTGCACAGCACCTCATGGGTTGATCTCACCCTGGATCTGTCCCCCTACCCCTTCACAAATATCTGCAGATGTGATGGAAGGGCACATGAGCTCCAGGTCACCAAATCTATAAAGGACGCTGTCAGGACAAGCCTGGTCCCTCCTGCAAGACACTTTGCTGGGTGGGCTTCTCCCATCACCTCCACTACCAGCACCTTGTCTCTGCTGAGGTTCATGCACAGAAGTGGACTTGTCGAAAGACCCCACATCAAGAATGTAGGCAGTGCAGGAGCCTTCTGGGGCCCTAAAGCCCTTGAGTATCACAGTCTTCTCTCTTTCATGGAGATGCATTGCCCACCTAAATGATAAATGAAGGAAAAGACATTTTTTTCTTTTCTAGCATGGACTACAAAAAAGATTAGTGGGTGAGATGCATACAGGCTGTGGTCCTTTAATTTTTCAGAGCAGTCTGGAGGTACCTCTAAAGCAGTGAATAAACTAGAACTAATTAAAAGATTCAGGTTTTGACTTTCAGAATTTCTTTTACATAGTCCCACAGTAAATCATTGGAAACTCAGAACTGTTCCAAAGCAGGAAGCAAAGTGTTGTGGTAAGTCAAAATTGGGAATATACAAGAAAAGGAAGTAGAAAGGTTGGGCAATGATCAACAGGGAGAAAGGGCAAGCACTATATTTATTATCTTTTTTAGATAGGGAAGGGGCTGCAAAATGTGCAGCTGAAAAAGTAAACAGGTTAGTAGAATTCCAGAAGGATCAAGAAATTGGTGTGTGGCCTGCTTCAGCTGGGTAGAATGGCCAGACAGTGGCAGATAGAGCCCATCTGATGTAAAAAAATTCCTTACTTTCATGTCAGAATGGAGGATGAACCCTGCAAACTCCTCAAGCATAGGAGCCTGGGAGATGGAGTCCTTCAAAGATCACAGGTTCCTTGAGCTTGAGTCACTGTGAGTTTGTACAGAGGCTAAGAGGACAAGATGGTATCTATACTCCTGAATAAAGCTGCCTGCTTATTGTTTGGTGACTGTTTCACCTAGGTTAGTGCAACATGTGGTGTAAATCAGCAGGCACATCCTGGCTGGTAATTTTCTAAGGATGTACATGGTGTCCCACCTGTCTGACCTGACCTCCATTTTAATTTGGTGACTATGTTCCTTAGTACTCTTTTTTCAAGAATTTTTATTAACCGGCAGACAGTTCCTGAGCAGCTCCTCTGGAAGGCACAGCATAGCATATGGGAAGTTGTACTGGCCATGTATCCTGGGACATGTAGGTAGTTTTCCACTGGCTGAAAGAGTGATCCTGCTTCTGTCTGAGCACATTTACACCAGATATTAAGCTATGTCAGGCACCCAGTCATCCCCTCACACAGTGTGAATTTCTCAGTGCCAGGATTTGCTCACAATGGATGTCAGAGCTTGTCCTGAACACCAGTGCCTGTGAAGGATTAACGGGGTTACAGCTTTGTTCCTTCTTCCCTGTCACTACACACCCTTCAAGGAAAGGATGAAACTGTTGCAGATTTCTTTAATTCCTTTTTCTTGTCAGCTACAGCCTGTTGGCCACTGATAGTCCTTCCCCTGAACACCCAGATATCAACAATCATCATTGACACTCTGATGAAAGACACCAAAAATGAAAGGGAAGAGCAGGAAGATAGAAGTGTCAACCAAGGGGCTCAAATGGCTGCATATGATCTCATTTGAAAACTCACCTCCTGGTTAAAACAGAATTTTCTTAGGGAGGCTGAGGAGAAACTCTGTGCCACCACAAGCAACATCTCAAGATGATCTTGCTTATCTGGCACTTCTCTTCATGTAACTCTCTGTGCAGGTGGTGTTGAGGCCACCAGTTTGAGAGCACAGAGCTTCTCTTCTGAGTTGGCTATAGAGACTATACTGGTCTCTTTGGCATCCACTAGGCTGTAATTTCTCAAGTCTGAAGTGATGACAGTCTCTCTTCCTTGAGTGGTAATTGCTAATGCTGGGCTGTTGACCACAAAGATGCATAGACTGGTCATTTCTCTTCCCCACTCTGTGCGTTATTTATATGCGTTGATGTTGAATCTCCTCTGATGGTATATCTTTCAGGCATTCAGCATGGAGAGAGAGCATTCTGCTTGTGTTTGCAGAAAGTTTTACTTCTAACTGCTTTTGTCATTTTAAATCATCAGCCCTTTTCCCTAATGGTTCTGCTGAGGAACCTCTCCCAGCACATGTTCCTTTGGTGCTTCACAAACTACCTCACTCATATGTGAAAAGATGCCATTTATTCCTATCTTTAACCAGTGATTAGTGCTTGGAAGGCTTCTCCTTTTCCCACCTACAGTCTTGGAGCTCGAGGTGTCTGAGGAGAAATCTCAATGAAAGGTTGGTGGAAACCCACAACCCCTGTATTCTTTGGCCCACTCTAGTTCATAATGTTACTGAATACTTTAGAGGCTTGAGCAGCTGGTGGGCATGATAACCCTCACATATAGAATTCCTACATGTTTTTGCTAAATCTAGTCATCAAATTCTGTGTGACCATCTACTTGTTTATAGTTCCTTGGGTCCTCACTGGAGCCTTTTGTAAAAATGAGCATCAGCTTTATTGCTCTCCTCCACTCATGACAGATAAGGATGTTGGGTCTTATACCACACTTAGCAGCAGGGACGTGTTCCTTGGGATATTTCAGAGTTCTGCAGTCCTCCAGGACTACCAGGTCCCAGAGATATGCTACACTCATCTGTCAAATTTCTTCTAAAATCACTTCTGATGCCACTTCAACATCTCTTTAATCACATTCACACAAAAGACACATGCCAGAATACTGCCAGCCCCAGAGTTGTTATTATCTGGCCACCATAATTTCCACCTCTTCCTCTTCTGCTGATGCTTGTAATGGCTGTTTCTCTCTCCTTGGGACTCTTTACATACTGTGAAGATTGTTTATCCCAAACAAGGGCAATGCCCTGCCCTCACCAAGCTGGGTACGTAAGGTAAGGTAAATTGCACAGGTCCTTGGGGGAGAAGCAAATCAGTTCACGAACTCCACTGGGCATCCTACTTAGGTTCCAGCTGCCACCCACCCACCTGACAACCTGTTAGAGAATTCACTAAAACCCAATGGGGAATTTACCACTTTGTTTAATGCAGAGATAAGCCTGTGATGGAATTAAGTGATAATGAGGAGAGACAGTTGGATTGTTAAACAGAGACTGAGCCTAGTTGGGCCAAGAGAAACTTCTAACACCGTGTGAACACTATACACATGCTGCACCCCCAGCGGTACCTCCATGGAGAGCAATGACACAGGTCTGGCCTGGGTCTTCCAAACTGCTGCCTCTCTGTGCTAGGGCAAGTGTGGAAAGGGATCAGGCACCCATGGGCTCTGGTGGGAGGCCATGTTATTAGTTGGCCCTAGGCTTCTGAGATGGTAAAGATTCAAAGACTCATTATGCTGATTCCAGGACCTGCTTTTAGAAATCCTTTCTCCCATCTCCAAAACTGAACAGCTACAAATTGTGCCCTGTAAAACCATGCCACTGACAAAGGCTGAGACTTCAGAAGAATTGAAAGAGATTTTCTTCTTCTCATCTCCCTCCCTCCCTTTCTTTCCTCCAGGGAATACCAGTGTCCAAATCTTACAAGTTCTCATTCCACTGTCCACGCTTGTTTCTTAGCAGGTGATGCAACACCTAAAAGGCTCATCTCCACAAATGACGCAAGTGCTGAATTCACAGTCCAGATTTGGTGTTTCTCTGTGCTGGTCATTATGTGACAGTCAGCCCTGACTACATGTATTCTTGATGTCCTCAGGAATCAGAGATAATTTGTCTTCCATAAACTTCAGACTAGTGGCAAGGACAGGCACTGAGATCACCCCACAGATACAGAGCCAACTGCCTGGAGGCTATTTACTTAGCCCAGAAATAGTAAAACCCTCCACACAGTCTTCAGGTGTTTCCTGAGTTCACATTTCTCAGCCCTCACATGTCTTAGGCATGTCTACCACCTGCACCATGCTGCACCACAGTCACTGTTCAGGTCTGAAAAGGGCAGGAATCACCACCAGTTGCCACCTTTCTTTGGAAGGTGAAACAGGCATGTAGTACCCAAGACTGCAAAGACCAGCATTGCATTGCTTCTGTTCTCCTGTTTCCAGCACTGCTATAGGCATGGGCCTATGACTGAAGTGAGTGAAGGAGTGAACCTTAAATACCAGAATAAATTAGTCATGGTAGGGAATTCCTTTGAACTGAGAAGTCACACCCCAGAGCTATAAGGATAACAGCTCTGCCTTGCTCACCAGATACCAGGAAGCAGTCCCTTCTAATCTTCCAGCACACCCTATTGTTTATGGTACTGATTTATTTTAAAGCAGATTGTTTGTTTCTATATAGATTTGCATATGTGGGAAAAAGACCCAGATGAGATGTCGTTTTTGTGAGATCCCTCTGGGGATTTGGAGGGGTCAGTGTGTGACACAGTGTCTGTGCCACAGAAGGCCAGACTCCAGCAGGTCTCAGGGCTGTGGAGCTGCAGCCCCAGGGAAGGATGTCTCCCAAACCCCCCAGGGCTGCACTGCCAGGTGAGGCCGGGCCCTGTCTCTTACCCTCTCAGTCTTGTGCAGGGGATTTGATTTGCCTGTCACACTGCTCTGCCATTTACTTTCTCACTGCACAGGAGAGAACTTGCCATTTTACCCATGTACTCCAGCTACTGCTGGTGTTGATGCCAGCATAGTGTATTTATCAGCATTATGAACAGCAACCCCCTTAATTCATCAAACCAAATTCATTACAAGACTTAGGGTTGCATGTAATGACAAGTAAAAGGTCTCCTAAACAACTATCCAAGCAAACAGTTTTTCCCCAAACCTGGAATCCAGACAGTTAATCTGCTCAGACACCCCTCTCCTGTTAGTACAGTTAAGATGAGTTTGCTTTTGGCAGCTTCTCTTTATAGCACCTGGCAGCTCCATTTGGAGAAGAGCCTTTCTGCCATGACCTTACTTCTTGAATGTCCACATCATGCTCTGGAAAGACAAATCTGATGGGATGAAGTAATGACTCTGACTCTCCTCATCCCATGTGTAGGCTAGCAATAATTTGCTGCATAGTTGTGTAGCTGTACTAGTGAAGGTCCCATAGGGAGACACAGCTGCACTGGCACAGAGCTCTGTGCTGAGTGTCCCCAAGCTGGTGTAACTCAGGATCCTAGAGGAGGAGGAAGGCTGGAGAGAGGTTTGCCTGTTCAGATATGTGCATTCTTCCATTCATAACTAACACAGCTGTGATTGATAAACTGAGTATAAGGCAGGTATTACAGAGAGACCACTAGCCAAGACTCACAAGAAGCTCTGGAAATCCTTCGAACATACCTACTGCCAGGATGTCATCAACTTGATAGAGAGGGGAAGAAGCAATCTTTCCCTGTGGGAGACTTCTACAATTGTCTAGGTGAACTGCCCATTAATGGGTCCCAATGATGGAGACATGGATCACTGCAGTCATCTGAAGTTATGGCAGATATGAACCTCCTGCTCTGAGACTTCCCCAGCAGAGCCCCAGCTGTGCTGTCAGTTATGGTCTTTAGGAACCTGCAAAGAATTGAGCTTCTCTTTGCATGCCTGAGACTATGCCCAGGCATGAACTGCACAGAAAGGAGGTACTCTGGCTCTCACATGGCAAACAGTCAGGATATTCTGCTCCACGACCTTGGACAGACAGCTTTTCTGAGATGGAACTAACAGAGCATCAGTGTCTCTGTCACTGTGAAGCAGAGGTAGTCTCTGGGAAATAGTTTAGAATGATCCTAGCTTGGTCCTAGTTCCAGACTTAGCCCAGAGCATGGTATTTCTTTGGTTAGGAAGCTGTGAGCATGACTGGTCCAACATAACCCAGTCCTTACCAGGACTGATTGTATCAGGCAATAGAGCTTGAGGGCAGGAATTTATGGTGGAGGTGTAATGAGCTCTTCCCCTTCTGAGAGCAGACAGGTCTTGCTTGAGTTTGAGCTGTGAACTATTCATCACAGTGCTGCAAGCATCCAAGCAAGGTCCCTTAACATGGGAAGGTCCAGAAGATATTATGCAATTGACAACACGAACAGAAAAATACTTCTGCACTTTATTAAAGCTACTATTAAGCTGCCTGATGTTTTCATCATAATATTTACTTTTTTGTAAATATGTTAAATTCTCCAATCCCAATTCAAAACAGAGAGATCAGAGAATGAAAATAGGGAGATGACATAGCTGTTTAAAGATTATGCAAAATGTTTTTTACTAACATAAATATTTGATTGTAAAAGTCTGCCTGTTGTGTTTGCAAAGCAAGGGATGCATGGTGAGTACAGCCGGACACTGTGGTGGAGGCTGCCCCATGTCCCCGCCCATCCTTTCCCACACAGTTCAAGCTGCAGGGAAGGTGGATTCACCAATAGTTGTCCCTTGTCTCCCTTTCTCTGGGCAGTGGGCAGACTGGGTGGCTCACTCCTGACACACTGACCAGTCCTTTGGCAACAATGGCTGCAGCCCCTCCATCATCTCCAGGAGTCTCAGGGCAGGATGAATCAGAGGGGGTGAAGGAAGAGTTAAAGACTCAAAGTCTTAGCCTGGTTTGAGGCTATGGAGGTCAGTGAGAAGGATGATACTCTCTATGAGGATGCTGGTTTAAGCACAGCTCTCAGGTCAATCAGGCTGTGCTGGCAGGAGTTCAAGGTACTCGGTGGCCTCCTCTATCCATGCAGAGCAGGGGGAAGAGACAGCCTAGACATAGCCCATGTTGTCCAGAGGCATCAGTGGTCTGGTCTGTGGGATGGAATATGCCAAGAGCTGCCTCCTGACTTGTGATTGTGGGGGAACATCAAGGTCAGGGCACTGCATTTGGTGGAAGGGCCAGCACAGCAGTACCATGTGCCCTGAGTGCATTCCTCATATGGACCCACAAGTGGTGGGGAGTCTTGTCCCCCATGTCCATGTGGGGAGATGGTGGGGAGGAGGACTGAGGATGAGCATAAGTGTGGGAGGCATACACTGAATAGGTCCACTTATTTCTGTGTTTCATAGGTGAGAAAGGAATATTTCTAATTTAGTCCACTGGAGATAATGTTTTGGAGAAGATGGTTTCCCAGTGGAGCTGGGAAGGGATGACAGATTCTAGTGACTTGCTCCCCTCAGGAGACTCCTCTAGAACCCATGGCTTCCCTGATGTCTCAGACCACAAGCAGGGTGCTTGCAGATGCTGAGGTCCCCTTGCAGCAGTGCCTGGGATAAGCCTCAAATGCCACACTCCAGGAGAGCAGACTTACTCCCTCCACCCCACAAGTGCCTCATGCATGGTGCAAACAAAACTTATGGATGGATGCCTGTGTCCTTCCTCCTGCATCCCTTGAGCTTCTCTTCTTTATCCTTCTCTTATGAGCAGCCAGTCACACAGGTCACCCCAGGCAAGAGTCCAAGCACGCCTTACAAGCATGTAAGCATGTACAACCATGCAGCTAGATATGCTCTGCATGCTCTCTAGGTTGCAGGTCGACTCTGTGTTCCTGAAGTGATGTCAAGGTGAACGAAACAGTTGCTGCATGCAGAAACTGTTTGGGTCTCCTGCCTCTAGTGCTGTCTCAATGTGCACCTCCCTTGGGCAGCCCTCATCCCACCCAGCTCAGGCAGTACACAGTGCATCAGCACTGGTACTCAGGAACCTCTATCAAAGCATGAGAAGGGGAAGGCTGTGGCCAGGGTGGTATCTCTATAAGCATGACTTCCCAGCCAACCAGTTTTGTGCAAGCAGCTGCAGTTCTGATGTTACATTGAGGTCAGTAAGCATCATCTGAACTTCCAGCCTGAGCTGTTGCCTTTTGTAGCAATGATGAGCCTTTTGCTGCTTGCTGGATTGGCTGCTCCAAGTTCTCATGGCCTGGCGGCTGGTTGGAAAAGAGGGAGAGAAGCAATGAGCATGCCAACATCACCTCCAGAGCCCCCATATTACAAGCTTTTGTGACCTGTGTCCCTTCCCCCCACGTTCCCCTGTCCCGCCCGACTGAGTGCTTGCAGACAGGTACTTCAGCATATGCAGGTGTCCAGAGTGGCTGCACAAGTCCCATTAGTCCATGGCAGCAGCTCAGTAGCCAGGCAGTGAAGAAACCATCAGGCTAACAGACCCAAGGAGGAGGTGCTTGAGCAGGTCAGTGCACCCTGACATCTGTGGAGGCTCCACAGAGCCCTGGCCAGCTGAGTGACCTGGCTTCTGTTCCCTCTGCAGGGGGACTTTGGGCAAGTCACTCCTCCTTTCGATTTCCTTATCTCTAAACAGTGGTAATGAGGCTTACCCCTTCGTAAAGCTCTTGGAAATCTGCCACCTAGCAGGGCCTGATTAGAGTTGTATTGTTGTAAGCCCTGCAGCAGGTCCAAAACTTGAGCTTTTGCCGCAAGGCAGCAGCCTACCCAGCCCTACCTCTGCTCCAGTGATGCAGAAAAGTGACAATGAATTGAATGTTTCCATCCACATCCATCCCTCTTGCCTACTGAACTACCTCGACACAGCCACTTGTTTTGTGGTTCAGCCCTAAATAAGGACTGTGTCCTTGGGGAAGGGATGTGACAGGAGCTAGTGAGAAATATGAAGCAAAGCTGGGCCTGGGTTAGTGGCGAGAAGAGCTAAAGCCCCAGATATACATCAGATGGGCTGGGAGCATTATGTATTCCTGGAATGCCTTCTGGTCTTTATTAAAATGAAACCACAGCCAGCCCAAGAGAGCTCATCGCCTAGGCATGGGGCCAAGTATAAGTTACTTCTACAAATATTTATTTAACCATATCAATGACAAACTCTTTTGTATAAATGTTTTTATTTAATCATAATTTACCAATTATTTTAAATCAATTGTTTGCCTGGTTTCTAAACACTAATCAAGAGGCTTGCATTAGCATTACTCAGGCGGATTAGATGCATTGTTTCACTGAAGCTTGTGCCATTGCATGCCTGCCTTGACCATGGAAGAGAATGCAGATGGATCCCAAATTTCATTCAAATTGTCAGATTCCTGGAGGATCATGCTTGTGGCATTTCCAGCCCTTCCCACCCAGATGACCTCTTGCCTCAATAGATGCTGATCACACCTGAGCCTCTCAGGATAGGTTTTACCCTCATGGAGGTGCCAGCCCCATCACAGATGCTTCAAATGCTCTTCCCTTCTACTACTTACCTCCACACCTAAGCCTGGACCTTTCACTGATGTAGGAGAGGTTTCTTAGTGTCCCCGCAGCCCAGAGTGTCTGTCAGGCATACGTCAGTGTGGCCATAGTGGCCTGGAGCAGAACAGGAGCCTGTGGGTGACAGTGTTTGGCTCCAGTGTCCATCACCCTGCTCCCAGCCCTCTGAACTCCCTCACCTCCTCAGGAGCATCCTGGAAGGTCCCCATCTCCCAGGCATCATTTACCCCAGCTCCTTCACACATGGACCTTCTCCATCCCAATTCTCTCACCTATGTTCCCAAGATAAGACAACACTTAAAAATAGAATCTGCAACTTCTGGAGGTCTCTGTCTTCTCCGAAGCACCACAAGATGCAGTGAGGGCATGGTCTGCACCCAGGAGTGCTTCTGGGGAGATGGACAGCACCCATCAGCATGTCTTGGGGGCTGTGAGCACTGTGGACTCTCACACACATGTGGCAGCTTTCGGGGAGCAGTTGACCCAAGTCAAGAGCAGGAATCTGCTTGTCGCAATCTGCCTGCATTTATTTATAAGATTTCAGGCAGCTACTGTCTTGTACCTTGGCTCCCTTCTCTGCTCCCGACTCCACAGTGCCTATTGTAAGAACTGACTGCAGGGAGTTATCCACACACATATGTTTCTGTTCATCATCTGCAGCAGATGCTGCACCGTTTACAGTGTGTGCACTTCAAGCTTCCCAAAAGTACCTGTTCCCCCTGTAGCCCTCAACAGGGTTGCTGTTGCTGTGCTGCAAAAATCATTCCCCACCAGCCTTTCACCAGGGGTATCTGAATTGTCTTTCTCCACTGGTCACCATTTAATCAGTGTTGATATGAAGCTGGGAGAGATGGTGATTAGTCCTGCTTACAGCAGCCTCCCCAGGTCTCCTGCCTCAATCAGTCCAGGCTACTCAAGCGGGAACAAAAGAAAAGACTTTGAAATTCTCCTAGTTGAGGCAGGATAAGGAGGTGACAAGGTCTGCAAAACACAGATTTGGAGATGAATAACCTGAGAAGGACTTTGGTACAGTGCAGCAGCAGAGATGCAGTTTCCAGAAAAATTCTTCCAACATAATAAAACCCACATCAACAAAACCAAAACAAAACAAAAAATTCAACTGGGACAATTTTGATATAATCATGTGACTTACCTACTGTTTTATAGATTCTAAAAATAGAAATCAATGGTGGGTATAACCTTTTAACATTTAAGAATCTGTTTCTTTCTTCTGAAGAGTGAAAAATAGACCCACTGCTAGAGACATAACTGCATTGCCCTTCCAGACATGGGGTTCTATGTCTTATAGTTGTATCTCTACAAGAAGAAAACATTAAAGTAATGGCAATAGGGAACTTCTTACTGTTGTCTTGTAAACAAACAGGAAAGTTATTTGGACAGGGCTTTGAAATGCTGCATAAACACAGACCTCTGATGCTATAATGAAGAGGAAGCTCTTGGAAATAAAATAATTTCATACACTGCTCTAAAAAGCCTTTTCCTGTCCATTCTGAGGGAAAATGAACTAAAAGGAGGTGTCTGTCCTTGTTCTTTACAATACCTTATTTCTTACAAATCTGTTTTTAGAAATTAACAATTCTTTTTTTCCTTGAAAGTATTAAGGAATTTTTCAGAGCCTCATGTCTTCGGATGAGATAGAAAGGACTCAGTGAGAATCCCACACCTGGACTATGTTGACTGTGGAAAGTGATTCCTCCCTGTGTTGGTGGGACGTGGTCATCCTGGGACAAGCAGGGACTGCCTTTAACCCCCTGCTCTGTGGTAAGCAACAAGACTGCCATTCTGTGAGAGCCACATATACCATTCCCAACTTGACTATCTTAAAAACAGATGCAGAGTTCAGCTTTTGCGTCTCCTGTGCGGGCGAAGGACAAAAGCAGGTGTTGGCAGAGGGCGATCTGCTCTGCTTATCTTTCACCCTGAGCTCAGACTGGGAGGAGCTGGTCTTTGAGGTAAATAGTCTTTTTCCATCAAGCAGAGAGGAATACTAGATGACAGCTAAGACTGGATTCTAACTTTCAGATAACTGATGTGAGAGAAGAATTCCACCAGACATGGCTGAGACCAAAGGACAGAGATACCAGCTGATCACTGGACAGCACAGAAAGACAAGTGTAGAGGGAATGGTCTTGTGAGGACGAAAGAGATTCCTGGTGAAGTGAGAGCAAGTGCAGTGGCATGGTAAGAAAAGAGCAGATCTGAATTTGTGGGAGATGGAGACAAAAGTAGTCCTGAATAGTGACATTGGAAAGCATGCAAAATGGGCCAGGAGAACCTGGCAGTACAGAGCAACTTCAAAAGCACCTTGCTGAATGCTGGACCAAGCCCAGTTCTGCCCTGCCCTCTCCTTCTCTCAAGTCCTCTTCTAGAACCCTCCCTGGCAGGCCAGCCAAATCTTTGCAGATATATCAAGGAGTTACAGTGTTTATGGTAAAAGCACAAAATCTGTCAGACATCAGTGTGCCAGGTGTCAGTGGGATGGTGAGGCTCTGTTGTGGTGTGTGCCAGCTTTAACCACTGTACACTAAATCTGGAGTGACTTGTACCAAGTAATGTGCTGTCAGTCTGCCTAATGAATCTCAGTCACCTTGGAAAAGACCTCAGAAAGTGATCCCTGGGGATTGCATGGGATAATACTAGCAACACATGTTGGGTCTATTCACATCTAAGGTATGATAAGCCTTAGGTACAGTCAGAGAGCTCCTATGGGGAAATGTCACAGGCTGCAAGACATGATATTTTTTCATGACCAAGATCACAGGCAAAATAATGTGAGTATCACTGAGGACAGAGATGTTCTCGGTCTATTGCAACATCTAAGTCTGTTCAGTGCTGATGACCACAGGACCAGGTGTTCCAAAGGGATAAAAGAGTTTGAAGACACAGTAAGAAAAAGAAACTGCCTGGCAATGATCTTCAGGACAGACAAAATCAAGTGACATATGTCTCCTTCATGAAATATCAAAATACATGTTCAGATCAGGGACAAACAATCCAGATCCAGATCTAGAAAGTGATTCTGCTCTAGGATATTTATTCTGACTTAATCTGTCTGAAGAGTGGACCTCACACCTCACACTAGAGCTTCAGACCTCTAGTCCCAAACTGGTCATCCAGGCACATCTAGAAATGCTAAATATACTGGGGAGCAAGGGAGGATTCCTGAGTTCTGTATTCATTTTAGGCTGAGTATTTACGTAAGATACTTTTCTTATCTTCCCTAAATATTTATAGTTTTGTTTGTAAGTTTGGGACCTAGACGTATCCCACTATACTTCAACAAATCTGAAATATCTTTGTTGACAAAAAGAAATGTTGTCTGCTGTTAATGAAAAGAAGGTAATGATCATATTGAGTTACTTGTATAGTTAATATTTTAGTAAATGTTCTCTGGGTAGATGTTGATTTATATATGTCAATTCTTAATTTATTTTTTTTTTAAAGTTATGAATTAAATGCTTTTGTCTGAAGGGTATCCATACTATGAAAACTAGGGATTAAGCAGATAAAATAGGTCTAGTATTGTCACTAACACTCCCCACCACACAGATCAATACAAATGTAAAATTTTTTTCAAATGTCTTCCATCACCAAGTTTGCTCATGGTATTGCACAAAAGCAATGTGGTACATGAACAAGCTGATGAGACCACCCGTGAGGTTCCCACTAGGACTTTCAGGTGTTAAACCCCCAAAAAGCAACCTGCTACTGAGCTGGGGAACAGCACCCTAGACCTGACAAGGGATAACTTGGGCAAAGCAGTGGCAGAGGGGCAGTTGTGAGTGAGGAGAGCACATTAAAACCAGCAAATCTCATTGGGAAAAAGAAATAACATCTTTTTTGGTCAAGTGAGGAAAGTTTTTGATTTTTATATAAGGAAGAGGATTCTGAAAGCAACTCAATGATTTTTATTTGAGCTGAGCACTGGTAATTTCATCAGGTTGTCAAGAGGGTGATTTAAATACCTCCTTCCTGGCCTATTTTAATAAAACCCTCTCTGAACATGTCCAGTTTCTCCAGACAAAAGCTACAAAAGGAGCTTTGCAGAGTCCTTGGGTTAGCATCAAATGAGATTTACTGTATCCCCTGCAAATGGCAGCTGAGGTGCCTTCATATCAAAGTGGGGGTGGCAGTGATAGCCCTAATGGTGCAGAGCATGGTGATGTGGGAAGAGGGAAAACAAAGGTGTGCTCAGTCCTGTCCCCATCATATGGGCTTGGAGGGGTGAGCTTGTGATCTCCAGTACCTGGCCCCATTGGAAATGAAAATAGACAGGCTCTGCCTCTTTAATATCCTTTATATATCCTGAAAATGAAAGGAGGTAGGTTAGTTTGATTTAATTTACTCCAAAATTTTATTTTAATGTAGGTTTGATAACTAAATGGAAAACAAATGTGGTGCATTAAAAGGAGGTGACCCAGCCCAGTGGCGGGAACAGGACCAGTGTAGGAACATTTTTCTAAAGATGCCTTCTGGAATGTTATTTTGAACTCTTTGAAATGGCAAAGGTTTTTAGACATTGTGTGTTTTGTTAAGCATCCCTTGGGAAAGCTGGGTTTAAAATTAGTCAAACTCACTTTTTTAAACCCTTCCTTAAAATAGTTGATATAAAATTTGGTGGGAATTTTGCTGAGAGCTTAATCTGGCTGAAACAGACGACCTAATGGAAATGACATTTGGAGAAAAAATGTAAAAATTCTGGTTTTCTTTCTGGCTTCCAATGACATAATTGGGACATGGCAGGACTGCCTGCTCCTCTGAATGCAGCCCTAACCCCAGGGCTCTGGTCAGCTATTTCCCTACTACGGAAGAAGAAGGGAAGCAGCTTGGAGAGAGCTAAAATTGGGAGATGACTGCTTTGGTAAGGCACTGCCCATCCTCCTTGATTGTATTCCTCTGTGGGCTGACGTTCATCACCTTTGGAGTGCATAACCTGGTGAGCAGGTCAGCAAACGACCACATCTCTGTCCAGAGGTGTGTGGTACTGCTGTTGCTCTCTGATGGGACACCTGACTGGTTTTTTTTTTGCTTAGGAAAGGAAGGTTGTAGCCTAAAAGGAAATATGGGAGAGTTCTGGGGATGCCCAGAAAGATGCTGCATAGAGGTTTCTAGCCTAGGGGGACCTGGTTCATCTTCTAGGTCATCGCTTCATTGCAGGTGACCAATATGACAGCTCACATCATGTTCCCAAGGGACCTGCTTCTGGATGAGACTGTGTCACCCTGCCATCACCTAGGTCCAGTGGAAGGAGAGACCTCCTCTGACTGCTGTCTTTCACCGTGGGTGTCAGATGTTGCTCTGGACATGGTGTGGCTCTGGCATGGGTGTCTGCTCTGTGCCCTGGTACTGTTGTTCTCTGTGGGGTGTGAGGAAATCTTGTGCTGGCAGCACACACGACTCCTCCATGAGCTCAACTCCACTCACCGGTGAGCTGTGTTGATTCAAAATGTGCCCCAGGAACACATCTGGGACCTTACCCAACTCAGTAGCTTATTTATTTGAGTCATTTTTTCACTTGGGGAGATAAGCCACCTTCACACACCTCAGGTTCCTCTCAGCACGACTTGGAGATAAGGGCTGAAGGATGTTGGCTCCTACTTACCATGAACCTTGGAGGATTTTGAGGAGAGGCCTCTTTGCAAAGCCACCTCTGCTATCACTTTGACAGGTGTCAGCTGTGCTTCGAAGACCAGCCACAGGCAGAGATTAGCCAAATGTGTCTCTGTTCCAGAGTGCTCAGGCTCTCCAGGCATTGTTTTAAAAAACAGAATGGGAAAGGATTTTGAGTTGAGACAGGGGGCTTTACTCAGAAATGGTCTGACCTACGGGTGTCACTATCAGCAGCCCCAGCAGTCATCTGAGATGGGGTGCTTTCTGAGAGGGGTCTAGCTGATAACAGGGAGTAGGGGCTGTTCTGCCATCACAGACCCCAGTTTAGTTTCTGGTATGCAGGGCATGAGACTGTCCTTTGCAGTCTACAACATGAATCAGTGTGTGGAGAGTAGGTTCTCCCAGTGATGAGGCAGGGTCCTGGGGAGAAAGCAGGGACTGCTCAAGAGGAGATCAAGAAGTATCAAAGAATGCAACACACTGATTGCAGAGTCTAGGGCTACAGGTTTGTGGGGGTGGTGGGTGCACATCAAGTTGAAGAAACTAGTTTATAGCAGACAGAGCACTGGTTGGCACTGATGCTGAGGGAACCTGTCTTTGTCACCCGTCAGCTCGGGGAAGTCCTGCTCCAGCAAGTAACTTCTTGGCCCCCTCCTCCTCCAACATGGGGTTTACTGAGATGCTAAATTTCCCTGGACAAGGGGTATCCCTTTTCCTGGCCAGTACAGCTCACAACCAAATGCCTTGTACTCTTATTACCTCACTGTAGATGGCATTTTTCTGGAATTTGTGCACTGTTGTCTTGCCAGTCAGATTGGTAGAATCACCCTGCAACTTTCCACAGGTTTTTCCTCACCAGGCATGCCCAGTCTATACATAGCGCACAGTCAGGCACAGGAGAGTCACGTATGCTGGGCAGGACGTATGTATCCATGGTATGCATCTATTGTGGGGCCCATTCTGGTAGCACTGAAAAATGGCATTCCTTGTGGTACCCACTTTTTCATGCCAAGCTAAACTTTCTTGTCCTTTTCAGAGATATTTATAGATGGGAATCTTGACAAGAATGAGTTTCTGTTTTGGAAGGCATAGCTTTACTTATTACTAACTCTGATTTGAGTGTGTGTGTGTGTGCTCAAAGTGGCAAAAACATCACCTGAAGAATGTGATAAGTGAATCCCTGGGGGGGACTGATGAAGAAAAATGAGGCAGCCTTTAAACTGGATGCTAAAAACTTTGAGACAAGGAAACATGCTTTTCCTCTTCTGGATGTTGTGTGGGGCCAAGGGAAGGGGGCAGGAACTGTCAGTGGAAGTGGCAGGGTTTCATCGCTGTGTTGCACTGGTGTGTGCTACAATCAAACAGAGCCATGCTCACCAGGGTAACTTTCTTCCACCCTGCAGACTGCTCATACCTCCTTGGAGCAGCATGTGCCTAATTTCAGTGTTTTCCAGAAAGGAATTGCTTTTTTTCCAGAGGAGAACTATTGGCTAGGAGGGTTATATAAAGTTGTCCTCAGACTCACTAATGTCTCTGAAAGGCAAACACTTCTGAGCTGTTGTAGGGGGATGGCTGGCTGAGGGGGCAAGCCATTCCAAGTACCTCTCAATAGACTTAGTGAAGAATTTTCACCATCACCATAGTAATGAAAAGGACAACCAGTAGACATGACAGCAATAACTGTATCTGCATTCCTGGCAGTAGCAAATTCTGGGAACACAAGATGGCAGGCATGTCCCACAACCCCTCCCCTTGCTGGCTGCCTGCCTCAGTCCCACCTCCATGTCCTGGATGGCAAATCTCTTTGGCTTTCCTTTCTCCAGATCTTGAATACATCCATGCACTTCTGCCTCCTGGTGAATACAGTGTCCCATTCTCCATACTAAGGTTGTAATATACTCTTATGTCTCTGCAAACAGAGGTTGTCCTTCAGAAGACAGTTTCATGGCATTATGAAGGCAGCAGTAAGATATGAGAAAAAGCAGTGCAGAACTGTTGAAAACAACTGCTGAAACCAATAGTACCCAAAGCTCTGCTTGATTCTCTACATACAAATGCTGCCTTTAGCAAGCAGAGAACTGCATCACCCCTATTAAGTTGTGTGGTGGACAGTTCCCATCCATTCCTGGCTGAACACCAAATCACCAAGGAAAAATCTGTACTGCAGCCTGTGTGAAAAGAAAGAGATTTGACTTTGTCTGCTTGTGATAGTGTCTGTATCTTGACACGAACTGAGATGGAGAGGAATTCAAGGAACTTGCCCCTCACCAGAAATAAAAAAGAAAACCAGTTGCTGCAAAGTATTTTGACTGCAGATTGTATACAGAGCAACTAAATGAAGAATAATGCAACACAAATAGTGCAGAAAAAAAAGGAGAGATGTGTAGAACAATGTTTAGAAGTCCAACAAAGGAAAGTTGGCTTCAGGCACCCATGTTTTACCTCTCAGGTATCAAGCACACACTGGCAGCCTCCAGAAGTCAAGCCTCCAGAGGTCACACACAGCTGCACCTCATGAGGTGCAATGCGGGGCTGCTCTGAAAAGTAGAGCTTCAGCATGCATAAGAGACTGCTTTTGGGGAATCTTGCCCAGAGCAAGGCACTTCTCATAACCCTTGAGAATTAATGAGAAGCTGCTGTAATACAAGTATGGTAAGAAAGGTTTTCTCATTTTCCTTTCAGGTAGACTAGAGTCAACTTTGACATAGTTTGGCTACTGCCTGGTTAGCTGAACCAGCTGCCTTGTCTGTGGTTAGCTCTGAGCATCTGCCCAGAGAAGATAATACAGCTTCTCACCTTCAATCATTTCTGTTCATTCTTCCCCCTGTGACATTTCCTTCTAGCCTAACAAGAAACTTTGTGACTTCGTTGAATATCTCAAGAACCGTGGAAAGATCTATGAAAACCATTAGCATTATTCCTGCTGGCCTTCCTACTTGGTTTTAGTTAAAATTGTGTGTTTATGGTTTATGGCATCGTATCGCTTTTAGCACAAGAAGACCATGGTTCACAGCAGGTGCCACCTCACATTATTCAGAGGTGCAGAAGCAGTGTCTCCAAGGCTGTTGACACATCTCCTGGCATCAGGGCCCACTCCTGCTCAGAGAAGACAGCCTAGCTAATCATGATGGTGCTGCTTAGAGACAATGTAAAATTTGGCCCATCATGACCTTACTCTGTAGTCACACACAGCTGTCATCTACATTGCTGCTGTTCCATCCCATGAAGGACAATTAGTCTGTGCAGCTATTGCACTACTCGCTTTTGTTCCAGAAATAACCAGGCAAGTATGAAACTAGTGCCAGTATCTTTGGAAAACCTCTCCAAGACAAGGATTGGACGGGGATCTCCAGGACCCACTTTGACAGACAACAAAAGTCAGTCAGCAAGGTCTGTCTACACGCATTGTACAATGGCCACCTGCACTGCAGGTACTGACAATGCAAGTCAACCATCAGTGAACTTTCCAGATCTGAACACACTGGATTGTGGTGGTGAGGACTGAATAGTCTGCTGGCCTGGGGCCATCAGCCACAGGCTGGTGGCTGGGGCTATGCTCAGCTGTGTACTTGTGTATCTCCTATCTTTTGCAAGTCTGCTCCAGAATGCTGTGGACAGACCCTTCAAAACACAGTTCAACCATGTTGCCACTGCAGTTCTGCAGAGACCAGCACTTCCCAGCAGGAATACAACACAAAGATGGGCACAAGCTGATCTAGCTGCTGCATGGCCATGTGCAATCTGCTGCCTGGTGCCCAGGAAGGAGATAAGCACCTCTACTCCTTACTATTTGCCCTTACAATAAACCTGTGTTTGTAGCACCTTCCATGTGACTGTACTTGTCACGTACCACAGGAAATGACAGGAATGCTGTGGCTGGTGGGGATGTGGCAGTGAGTTGTTCCCATCACACCAGACATGGTGCCATGTACTAGGCAGGCCCATCAAGGGATATCTCATGTTGGTCCCTGCCACCCTAACTGCAATCTGCTCTGCCAGCTCTATGTGCTTCTGTGAAAATGTTGGTAGTTTGTTTTTAGAGCATCTGGTCACCTACAGATCAGCTTCCACCAGTGCTGTTAACAACTGCTGATGTCAGCAACAGGGGAATGGTGAGAATTCATTCAGACCTCTAGAGCACAGTTTCCTAGTCCACATAAATAGGCAAGTGGTGTTTTGATTCCTGAACTGGTGAATTTAGGATCTCTTTTCCGAGTTTCACCACTAGTTATATCATTCTTAGTATGCATATCCCACTGTACTTCCAGTGACTGCAACAAAACAAGTTTAAGTCTAAAGCCAGTGTGACAGGGCCAGAGTCTTCCAGAGCTTAGAAACAGAGCTACAAAGCTGCCCTTTAATTCATGAGTACCCCATGAAGACATAGGGCCTTTAAATAAAAAAAAAAAAAGATTTCAAATAAAGCCAGGAAGTTCAATGTAAGACAGAGTTGGGAATCAGCAGGCTTTGAAAACAAGGTGCCCTTCTCTCACTCACTGTGCCCTCCGTGGGAGGTGTCTTCTTCAGATTTGCTCTCCAAATGGGAAGGCTTTACATGGGACAAGAAAGCAGGAAATTATGTTGAAGCTCAGATGGGGATGGACACAGTTCCTCAGATATCACCATTTCATGTCCGCTTTCTTTCATCCCTAGGGATTGGGTTGGACATCTCAGACAATAGACAGAGGAAAGATGTAGTTGAAACAATCCTCTGGGGAAAACCAGCCCTGGAAGAGGGAGGACAAGATGCCAGCTTCCCAAGTAAGCTAAGACACAGTGACAGCTCTGGAATGCATTTCTTATTATAATCCTAATCATGGTTTAGATTAGTCTATATTTTTGTAACTATTTCTAATATCGCAAATATTTCCCTAATTTTCTGAGATACATGTCACATTCTTAGCTGCCATCTGCTCACAATGCCATCTCAGAGAGGTTACTCAGATGAGTGGTGAATCATGCAGATCAGTCCTTCAACCCTGTGGAAGACCTACACTAGACATGTGGTGGGAAGTCCTCTAACGCTGGACTCATCTTCACCTTGTCTTATGTCTCAACTGACATATGCTGGCAGCAGGAAATTCTGGAACAAGTGACAGGTCCTGACCCTGTCCTTCAGAAGTAGCTGTGCTCCAGGCTTCTGTCTGCAAGCCTTCTCCTGCACTGAGATGGGCTCGTCTCTTCTTATAGAGAATCCAAGGTGCACAACACCCTCTCTCTTACCAGTGGGGAGTGATACACTTGCAGGAAAGAGGTGATTGGAACCCCTTTGGAGGTGATTTGAGACCAGAACTGAATATCATCTGCATCCCCAGTAAAAAACCTACAATCACAACCTGCCACTGTCCTGCTGCAAACATTTCTCTTGAATTTCCAATATGGGATGCTCAGTCAGCTCTGTCAACACATCCACCTCATCAGCATGGATGCATCAGGGTTTTGGAATCAGCCCTACACACACTACTCAGGATATAAAACCCAGCCTGAATCCTCCCTGTGCAGTGTTTGGGCTTCAGGAACTTTGAGTGGGAGCCCTGTCAGCCTTCGGAGTGTGAAGGGAAGGCTGCATGGTGACTCAGACAGGGAGTTTGTGTTCCTATTTGCACTCTGCGCAGCAGTTGCCTAAGACATCCCACACTGACAGAGGCAGCTCAGACCTGCCTGCTCTTATAGCTTCCGCTAAAGGCAGATTTTCCTCAGCAGCATCCCTACAGCCCTGGGAGGTGCAGCTGACAATGATTTCTGTGTGCTGTCCCCCATTTGTCATGCAGACAGACTTGTGGACAGGCAGGGGAGGTTGCTGATTTGGGCTATATATGAGCCAAGCAGGTCCCAGGACTGGGGATAAACCATGTCAGGTGACTCTTCCAGACAGAAGTCATGTCTCCTAGATGGCTGAGTGCCTGATGTTGCCAGTCAGGAGGGAGACAGCTGGGGTCAGCAGGGCCAGTGGAGAGGTGAAAGGATTAACAGCTGCCAAGCCTTTGTCTGCAAAGTTGTCTTGCCAAGAAAGCCGAGCTCCTCTGAGATGTTGAGGTGCTGGAAAAACGTTGTCAGGCTGGGAGGACCAGTAGTCCTGCATGGCTGCACACACAGGGATGCTTGGGCAGCAAAGGGGATGCTGACTGGGTTGGCTTTCTCTAACCTAACAAGCCTCTGAGAACTGAGCTCTTTTCACAGACCTGCCTAGGCTCTTAGTGGGAAGCAGCAGGATCTGAAACTTTTATTGTAGAAATATTCCTATTTGTCAGGCAGCAGGGGAGAGATGCGAAGTGCTGAGGCATTCAGCCATGGGCTCTGTGCTTACCTGCTCTCCTCACCTGCAGCTTCTCACTCAAAGCCTACCTTGTTGGGCCAAACTCATCTTGAGGTCAAAGTGCTTCTGAATTAGAAGATACCCTTATTGGTGGCAGCCTTGTGTGGTCAGGACCCCCATCCTGCTCTAGGAAGGTCATGAAATGGGTTCCTGTCCCTAGAAACCCAGCAAGTGGAGCTGCTCATGATTTCATTGCCAGCCAGTGTCAGTCCCTGTTGCTAAGCTCCCTGGCAGCCACACTCCACTGCTTCAGCAGAGCCCACCCCAAAGAGGTTACTTAGCAGTTCCCCAGAACTCACACAGCACTTTCTTGGAAAGACAGTGTGCCTGAAGAGCAGGTCTGTTCTGCGTCTGGTCCAGAGGACCAGACACTGTCTGCCTTCCAGGCAAGCTCCCCATCCTACACCAATAGCAGGTTTTATCACCTGCTTGAGATTACATAGCAGCATCTGGCTCTCTGGTTTTCCTGCAAGGACTCACAGGATGCAGCAGGTACCAGCTCCTTTTTTTCCAGAAGGCCTCTGGAGACAGACATTTTCAAATGGAGATGATAGGCAGTGAGAAGAGCAGGGTGCCTGGTATACACTTTGTGGGGGAAGTCACTGCCCCATGGCTGCACCTTCTTTCCACACCCTTTTTAATCCTCCAGGCCATGGTCAGAGCAGGAGGAGGGTCAGGGAGCAGGTCGCTTCTCAGGTGGAAGTACTATTACAGCTGTGCACTCCTCCCATCTACTGTGCAGACCCATGTCCAGCCAAGAGGTGGCTTGCAGGAGGGTTGAGCGCACATGTGCCATGAAACACTGGGCTGTGACATGTATTAGATAGACATTGTGCAGGGCTGCTAGCCATGGTTCTTACTTGTCCAGACCAAAACCATGACCCTGAATGCTTTACTGCATCCATGATTTCCACCTGTGCTTGGCAGCCCAGAGGAAGTTAGAGAGGCAGTGTCAGAGGACTTGGACAGTCTGTAACCACTACAGTGGTACAAGTGGCTTATCTACAGTTGTCATGGCAGTGGTTGTCCAGTACGAAGCTCACGGCAAGGACCTGAAGTTACACTTCTTGCATTGGAAGATGTGCAGAAGAGATCACAAAGTTCACAAATAAAGCAGGTCAAACTTTAGAGAGAACCTCACTCTCCAGTACTCAGAGATGTTGCTCAGTACCCCCTGAAGCCAGTCACACAGTAAAGAACAGGAGCTTTGCCAAGATGTATGCTCAGCATGGCTTGACGTCCAGCTTACAGGGATTTCTGGCAGTGCTGGGGTTCTTGGTAAGCACGTGCATGGCAGCTCCATGCTGGGCAAGTGTTCGCAAGGCAGAAGCATGCTAGTTCAATCCCAAGTGAATATTCATCTGATATTTCTTACCAGAGTGTATTTTTGGGTCTCCTGTTTAAAAGCCATCCAGTTAGAGAACAGAAACAATGGCAGATGATTTAAACTATCAGTCACACAATGTGAATGCTAATGAATAGCCAAGTCGAATGATAATTGTTTGAACTCCTTGCTCATGAATAAGGGCACAGCTCTGGGGAAGCAGTCTGCTGGCTGTGGGGTCTCTGTGCTGCTCCTTGCCAAGTGTTTGTGTGAGGAGACTTGCTGGGTCTCACTAAGAAAGGGGGGTTAAAAGCTTCTCAGTATGAGAGAAGCTGTCACTTACCCTGTGCCAATGTACAACACATCCTTCTTTCCCTCCTCTCACATCTCAGCAGGCCCCTGTCTCTTTTTTGTTCTGGATACATGACAGGAAAGATTTACTGACTTCCTGTGTGGGTTGTGCTTGTCTCTGCCCCTACCCCACCATTACAGAGCCCTCTGCACATCCCCTTCTCACTACCTGGAAGTGGAGCTGAGACTCTCTGGGGCTCTGCACAGCTGAACTGCCCAGGGAGGACCAAGGATCACCAGGTGCAGGAGCTGTATGAGGCAGACATACGCTGTCTTCCCTAAAACGATTATTGTGGGATTGTGTGGTACAGTGATTTGGTTGGGGTAACTTCTGAGAGAACGTTTGCTATTTTTGAGGCACAGAGATAGAATGTGAGTATTCAGCAAATACTCATCCCTCGTGCCCTCCCCATCCGCATGCACACACTGCAACAGTGTCTCTTTTCAGCACCCAGAAACTCCCAGTCTGGATAAAAAGGCACTTGTGTGTCCTTGGACATGAAAGACCAAGCAAAACAAATAGACCATTCTGAAGAGATGAGGAAATTTCAGAGGAAGGGCTGATAACCAGAGTACCTGCCTCAGCTCTCCTCAGGTCCTCTACTTTGGCAGTCCCCTGTACACAAGATAGATTGTGCCTGACACTGAGCAGCTTCTGCAAACAAGGACCCACCAAGTTTCTGTTCACTGGACCTGACCCCACAGACATCAGTGTGCCTTTATCCACCCGTGAATCATCTCCAATTTAAAGTGATTTGATTAGTCTCCACTGTTCATAGGGAAGGCTGTTCCTTAATCTCACTCCTGACCTTGAGACAATTTTCTCATTTTCACATTAGATTCATAATGACGAGTTTATGCCCATTTGTTCTTTTAACAGCAAAGATCTTTAGTTTAATCAGCCAAAACCAGCTTTTCTTAATCCCTGGTATTTACCCTAGACTTACGTGCAGAGGGCAACGAAAATGTCTCTCTTGAAGGAGGCAACCAGAACTGCATCCTCCATTCCAGACATGGTCTCTCCAGGGCTCCCTGGAACCAGTTTCTCCCTATCACTGCTGGGAGGAGCCATCCCAAGGCATCTTGGCCTTGCATTTACCTTGTTCATAGTGACATTACACTGGTGGGTTATATTTGTCTTATGATGAACTTGTGCACTCCAGTCTTCCCCATGATTTCCAGCTGCTGAACTCCCAGTCTGAAGCAGAAGCCCACTCCCTGAGGGTGTGATCCATCCTGGTATGTGGCAACAATTTCTAGTACTCCAAGATAAAGTAAAACTGAGATCAAATACCATTCATCCCATTCTAAGTGTGATTTTTACAGAAGTCTTTCCTGTTATGACTAAGACCATCACTGTATCAGTAGTGCTTCTAGTACCCAAAGTTAGGTAAATTGCATTAATTATTGTTACTTAACTTCCTGTCTCTTTAATCAGGACAATTGCAAAAAATAAACCTCTACAAAAACCAGTAAGGGTATGAAAAGGCAAAACAACCTTGCATTTCCACCATGCCAGGCTGACCAGCTCCTCATGCAATGGGACTCTGCTTTTGGCTGGGACTGGCTGGCAGCACCATTTAGTTTAACTGAAAAGAGCAGTCTGGGTTTTAGCCAGAAATGCAGAAAGTTTCTTTGTGCCCTGGAACGATTTAAGTTAAACCCAGTCAGGAAACAATTCTTACATTTGCCAACCTGTGCTTGCTTGACTGAGGATCAGCTTTTGGTGTTGCCTGAACCCAGCAAAATAGCCATAGTATTGCAGCACAGTGACATCTGAGATGTTGTGATTCTCCTTGAAATAATATTTCAAAAATCACATGCTTTTTTAAGTCATGCCTAGCTGACAAGGAGCTATCAAGAGATGTGGTGAAATACAGGGTACCTTTGACTGTGTGGGACAATGTCTTTAAGGGCATTCAGAGCTCTAGGAAGGATCTAGGATGTCCATATCCTGCTGTGAGGCTGTTACCTAATGTTGTGATGTGCCACTAAACCTGTGAAGTGGTGGAGCTGGAAGGCTGTCACTGGTGTGTTTTATATGGTGCTTATTCTGTTAGGAAAACCAAGGATTATTTGGTCTAGCAAATTTAGTTCCCATTCTCAGCAGTCCCCAAAATTTCCAAAGACTGGGGAAAAAATAAACCACAATGTTCTTTAATGATAATGCAGAAAACTCACCCCCTGAGAAGTCACAACCCCTATCGCTGGCTGATAAATAAATAGCAGCACATCTTGAGGTTTGCATAAACCAGAGGTTATACCACAGAAAGTAGCAGAGAGCTTGTGGGCAGGGAACGAGTGCTGAGAGGCCATAAAGGCTAATTGTTGCCCTGGGAAATCCATGGACAGGTAGTGAGACCTCAGAGCTTATAAACTCTTTTTCTTCCTAGAAGAACTGTGTTGTTATACACCTGTTTTGGGTAGACAAAAACTGTTCCCAAGCTACCCCTGAAAATCCTCAAGACCCTACCCTGGATTTTCCTTTCTTTCCCTTGAGTGCTCCTGGGACAGATACTGAGGCACTGAGACCTGCCAGCTCTCAGTGAGGTGCTGGGGCTGAGCTTGTCCTGTGGCGAGTGAGGTGGTGTCAGACCTACCCACAAACAAGTGTGTGATGGGACATAACACAGAGGATGCTGTTGGCAGGGTGAAGTGTTCTCTGGAACTGGCAGCAGGCTCACAAACACCTCCCTGACAGCTGCTGAGGTTTGCTGTGGGGCTGAAGGGAGGCTGGGCTGGGACTGGGAAGCTGAGGAGGACAAGCCCAGGCTGGAATCAATGCTAGTGGCTCCCTGATTGCAGAAGCACCAGCAGAGCTCTGCCTTGGTACCCATCAAGCCTGGAAAGGATCCTCCAGCCTCTGCCAGATGTGAAGTGTGTGACAGGACTGTGGTGGACAGCTTGTGATAGGACAGTAGCTTCTCATTAGTACCACTCTGTGCTTTGCTAGGAGGTGATAGCTGCCCTTGTTTTTGGGTACCCTCCCCTCTACGGCTGAAGTGCTGGGCTGGCTTGAGGATAAACTAACTCCAGTCCTCACGCTTCATGGATTTGGTCACAGCTGCCTCAGATTGCCTGCCTAAATCTGGTGGTGATGGATGCCTTGACCTGGAGACCTGTGCTCCATGTTTTCACCAACAAGCCAGAGCACTGCTGGAGAGCACAGCTCAAGTTAGGGAAGCTGTTCCTGACAGAGCCAGGATGGCATCTCCCTCTGGAAGCTGCTCCTAAGGATCTGTGCTCCCAGAGCAATCATGCTTTGATGTCATGTGGTTCATTGCCAGTAGGTTTTTGTCTTGTATCAGCAAAGGCAATCATAGGCCAAAGGTGGGAAGCAAGCAAAATAAAGCAGATAAAATCAGAGTGAGAGTGGAAACCCACAATTGAATCAGGTGAAGGTGAAGTATGGTCTGGGGCCAGCTACATGTGGGGTTTGGATGGGGACCTCTCCCTTCCCTAGAGCACATACCATTGTGAGCACATACACAGCCCTTGCTGAGAAGGGCCCTTTCCCAGCATATTTAATTGCACCACTGCCAGAACTTGGAGGGGGGTTTGGGAACTTTCCCCCTCACTGCCTCACAACACAAGAAAATATCCCTGACTGCTTCAGCATGAAATCCCAGAGCTGCCTCCTGTGAATCCTTCAGAGACTAAACATGATGGCATGGGCACATGGGGGGTTTGGTGGGAAAAGGCAGGGAAACCATCTCTGCTTTTGCTGTTCTCTTTACAAATAAAGCACAAAACATAGATAGATAAGTAGCAGAAGTTAAATCCTCATTTTTTCCCCTTTGAGGAGCTCAGGAAACTTCAGCAGCTCAATGCGCTGTGAGTGTGTGCAGCTAAAGCCAGATGAACAGGAAAAACTGACCCAGCATCTTCAAAGGATTAAGGCACCAGGCATAAGCTATACACCATGTAAGGCTCTGACAGGGGGAAGCAGAGATTTGTTATGAATTGCTGCATGGTCTGCTCTCTCTCATATGCCTTTCCCTGTAGGATGAAGAGAAGTGATAAGCATTCCCTAACCTGCATTGAACACTCAGTGTTTCATCATTCTCCCCCCCACACTGCTGAGAACCAGAACAGAGACACAAAAGCTGAGAAACAAAGCTCACATTTCACATCCTCCTCTTAGCCTCTACCATCTTCCCTTCCACCAGTAAAACTGAGCCCTCACTGCCGTTTGCGGAGGCATCTCCTTTGGGGCAGCCTTTTAAGCCTTTCTTCCTTGATCACAGAATGGGGAGAAGCAACGGTGACTCAACATGCTCGAGATCCCAGTTCCTATAAGCTTGGTAGATATAAATGGCTCTGGAAGAATCATGTATCCATGAAAAGGGGTTTAAATGCAGTCAGGGAATTGAATACAGAGGAGATCTTGTCAACTAGCTGGTTCCATTAGCACTGTCAGGAACACTAAGAATTTAGACATTACTTGATTTGAAAATGTTTCCAAGGGTTCTGTGTGTTATTATGTTATCTCTGATCTAAACCCCTGTTAGGGATTTCATGCTCTTAGCCTGTGTTTAAGAACCAGCACATTAATCAGTGAGATCTCTCTGAGATGTGTCAACAAATTCAACCCGCTGTTCTGCATTAGTTGCTCCAAGTGAAGGAGCACTGTGTTTAGGAGCAGCTCAAACCTGCAGGGCTGAGTCAGATTCCGTGCAGGACCTCATGAAGGAAGATGTTCCAGAGCTCCTTTTCCCAGGGCAGTGGAGATCACAAAGAAACAAAGTGGAGGGACAACCCTTTCTGTCCACTACTGAAAGGTGAAAATGGAGTTTCAGAAAAAGGCAGATAAATATTAAGAACTTGTATAAATGGGGCATTTGAAAATTGATATGAACTCAAGAGGAGGAATTATCAAAATGTACCCCATCTTTCACACGGAGCAACAAACAGACCAAGTGGGACTGCACCCAGGATCAAGAATACCCTCTTGCAAGAGGGGGTTGGTTCCACCCTGCATGGAAGGAGGTGAACATCTGGCAAAGGGACAGTGGCACATGGGAGAAGGGAGCAGCAGGTTTTTATATCCCAGTATTCTCAGTCTCAAAGTGAATGGAGGTGTAGCCATGGAGCCACCAGAAAGGATGATGTGATAAAAGGTTGTGAACTGTTCATCCAGAGCTTGTTCTCCCTGCTGTATGGACAGCTTGGCAAGCACAGGGGTTGATGAAGAGTTATGCTTCAATCTGTGGAGAGATGGCATTTCCATCAGTCCCAAAAATGCAGAGCACCCTGTGGCCCATCTGTATGAAGAAATACAGTCCTGGCATGTGACAGGGTGTCTGTTTGGATTGTGGGTGCTGAGGGCAGGAACACGTCATGTCAGCAGTTCTGTGCCTGAGCACACGCATGTCTTACTGCAAATGATAGCATCCATGTAAGAGTGTGAATGTGTGAGAGCACTAGCAGCAGTAAGTGCATGTGTGATAATGATTGTGTAAACATGAAAGGGAAACATCATGACTTTCCACACACCATGCCCTTAGATTTAATTTCCTCTCCAATGCAGCCCATGCCTGGCAGTCAGTTGGCAACATGGTGTGGTGCAGTGCCCTGGTGTATGCTAGAAATCTAGTCCAGAAGGCTAATTGTTGACCAACATTTCTGAGACAATAGAAAGCTGAAAATTAATTGCAGAACTCATGTTTTTAAAAATAAGTGGAATTAAGCAAACAGTTCTGTGCCAAAATCTGATCTACTAAGAGTGAAAGGGAAAATAAAGGAATGTCACGGGAAATGCTACTTTGTAACACTGCATTTCCCCAGCAAACATATCCTTGGAGACAACCTCTGAATAAATCCACATTGTCCTAAGGAGGTACCACTGCATTAATCAGCTGCATTTTTAAAGGCTGGAACAAAACTCAAACAGCAGAACTGAGTAAAAGCACCCCTGGAGCAGCACTGTCACGCAGGACCTTGGAACTGGCTCACATAAGTCTGCAGAGCCTTGAACCATTTCACTGGTGAATAACATCAGTCAAGCTTTGCCTTAGCACCTTGGTGGCTCTTGATGATATCCACAATGTGTGTGAACTGTGTGAACCAAAGACTATCTTTAAGCAGCCTTTGTGATGACAACATCACCATCTATATGTGTTCATAGTGTCGGTGTACACCAGCCTGTGCATCCTCCACACCTTAATGGATTTTAATTCTTACAAATGTGTATAATCATAACTTCAGTTAACAACATTGTTCTGGGGATAAAGATCTCCTTAGAGTTGACTTGATCCTCTGTTTTTGTTGCATCTTTCTCAAAGCTTTTGGACAAGACTTTATGCTTCACCTGATCATGGCTGGCAGGGCTGGGACCACTTGCAGTTGACATTATTAAAACTTAAAGGGAAAACCAGTTTTTACACTAGGATCTCATGTGAACAAGGATTGTCTTGCTCTGTGCAGCCCCCAGTCAGATCTGGCCAGTGTGCACTCAGTAGGCTGCTCATGGTTTGAAAAATAACAGTAGCCAAGATCTGTGCTATAGCAGAACTGCTGCCATTCCCACCAAGCCCATCCTTAACACACAAACCCTTAGTATGAACACCACGGTGTTCTGATACTGAACTCTTGTCCTGCTGACACCTGTCTGGGCTTTTGGCAGCTCGCCAGAAGACTGATGCCACCACCCTGGGTTTCTTTGCACTATGATTGCTCTCAGGGTGGTCTGACTAATGGAATAATTTGACAGAAGACAGCTTAAGGACCATGGAAATTCCTGCCTGTCTTATAACTCAGGCTAAGTGCAGGTGTTTCCCCTTAGTGAGGTTCTGCCGGTCTGCTCCAGAGGCCTGAAGGACCAAGTTTAGGTTCAATGTCTCAGGGAGGCAGGTCAGCCTCTTTCAGTTCAGAGCAGCTGTCATGATTCTATCCTGCCATGGCTTTGATTTAGTCCTTTGTCATTGTCACTGGAAAGCTGCAATGTCCCTTCTTGCAGAATTAGTAGCCACAGTCACCTACCTAGAGAGGGCCTCCAGAGAGAAGGTGTGTGGGGCAGGACAATCTGCTGCCACAGCCCTGAATGGATACTGCCTCCTGGATGGTTCAGGAATGAACTCAGCTCCAGGGACAGACTTAGGACTTTCAAAAACATAAAACGAAACACAAGCAGTGTTCAGACTGCTTGAGCTCCACCTCATTTGGGGAAAAGTGAGAAGAGGGGTATATCTGAAATAATAACTTTTCTGAATATTCACTCAAAACATAACAACAGATAAACTTCAATCACATGTTGTATTCAAATATTGGAATATTTATTCCAAATATGGTCCTGTTGCAATTGTATGATAAACATGAAAGCGAGAGTGCAGTTATTTATGTCCTGCCTTCAGCTTCTCAATCGCATGTTTAAGTTTAGGGTATTTATGCTCTTTCATCCAGCTGTCTGACTTTATCAAGCCCTGTACAATTTGGGAGAGACAACCATGCCAGCAGCAGAGCAAGCCCCAGCAGACCTTGATAGAATGGGTTTCCCTCATGGAAAGCACATTTTGTCCCTCCTGCTTCTCTCCTGGCCCCCGCAGAGCAGTACTGGCAGAAAACTGTTGTATTACATAGTCCCCTGGCAAGGAGGGGAAGCCTTTTTCCCTGGCTGGGGCTGAAGGAGCTTCCAATATCATTTAAATGAAACAATGGTAGTGAGCAAGGGTTATTTGGGGTGCTCCAAGAAGGCACATACCGTGCCCAGGAGCAATGGAAAATTAGGCAAAGGGAAGTTTTGACTGAACAGCCAAAAAAAGCTCTTGGAAGGACCTCTTGTACTCTGTGGAGCCACCTCTTGCATGGCAGGACAGATGCCCTCCTTAACTGCTGATTTGGAATTGGATACACACTTAACTGGTATGATATTATGTTTACCTTCATGCTCTGCTCTGCTCTGGCCACAGGCTGAAACTGTTGAGTCCCAAAGAGGGCCAGGACTGGAGCTGTACCGAGCACAGATATTCTCCTGGACCTTGGTCAGGCTCCAACATTCAGACTTAGAGAATGGGGGCAAGGAGTCCACATCTACCAGGCAGGAGAAACTTGAGGGCGGGGTGACAGAGATTGAACAAACCACTGTCACCTGATGTGAATGCAATGCCAAGAAGGAAAATGCACCCTCTGTTTGCTCCATCCTTGTTCTGGATGAAGGATGTCAGAAACTCACATCTGACTCTGACTGGTCTGAACTGTGGGCTTGAACACTGAGAGTCCTGGCTTAATCAGAGACCTTGGGGCTTTTTGCAGGTAGGAGATTCCTAAGGGAAACTTAGTAGGTGAAGAACTACTAGGGGGCAAAGTCACAGAGTTATGAAGACAAGAGATGTTCCTCCTGACTTGCCAAGCCATGAGAACAGCAACATGACAGCAGAAAAATATTCCAGGGATAATCCAGCTTCTACCAACATACATCAATGTGTACCAACAGATGCAACAGGCAGGTGTCCTGCCTCTCCAGGGGGTGGGAAGTGAGACTACTGAGTGTCACAAGTAATGGTAGACAAATTCCACCCAGAGTCAGCTTGTGCACAGCCATGTGCATACACTAGTACACTCAGTGCTCCCTTGAGCACTGCTTGTTTAAACTAGCTCACAAATCTTCTGATGTCACTGTCTCTCACTCCAAAATTACAGACATATTTTTGCAACAGCTCTTCCAAGTGCTCATCAGCTTGTGATCTAGAGAGATCTCCTTGGAAGCTCAGTTCCTCAAACCTGCCTGTGGTAGAAATCTCATCCTGTGCCTGTCCCACACACAGGCTGTACTGGATGCTTTGCAGAGAACACAAAACTTCAAAAAAAACCAGACAAATTGCTCAAGTGCCTATTTTACCCTTGATAAGTGGTGTTGGGTAGTGCCTTCAAGTCTTAAATTTGTTCTTTGAAACTTTGTCATGGGAGATTTCTTAGCCACATGAAAATACAATGGATTCAGATACACAGGGTTTCTGCATTTACAGTATCCATGTTTCTCCTCCACCTTTAATGTGTGATTTTCTAAACTCATTGAATGTGTCTTAGCACTTGAATGAGGATAATGAAGAATGAAGTGGGAACCTCATCACACTCTGATGTTTCTCTGTTGTTCTTCTGGTTTTGTGTCTACATACATGTCTATATATGCCTCTCCATCTTTTCTGCTCTTGTTTGCACCTTTTCTGTCTTCATGGCATCCTTCTCTGAGGTGAGTGATCCATCCTGGGTGAATACATGACAGCCTTTTATGCAAGCCTATCGGAGAGTAAGGTTCTACCCTTGGTAGCACTAAAAGGAAGGCCATTTTTGGTTGCTTTTGACTATGCTTTTGCACTAGCCTCCTGTTTGGACTCAGCACACATCATTCCTTTGAATGCAAAACTTTGCACTACCAGTTCAAAAATTCACTTGTCAGATTGACCTCAGTTTAGCTGGCTTCCTTCCAGTCTTGACTGAAGTCATATAATTTTCCAACACCTGCAATACTTTCCACTTCACTGTGTGAAGTCATTAGTGTGTTCTTTAATACTAATCTCATTAAAGCTGGTTCTCCTTCACAGGTGTCCATTTATTCTCCTACTTAGTTTTGGTTTTTTTTTTTTTTTTTTTTTTCAGGCAGAAAGACAATAATGAATGAAGACCAACAAAGCAAAGAGGCACATGCAAAGGTGCATGAACAGAGTGCTTGACCTCTTTGAACCACTGTGGGTTATGCAGAACAGAGGGTCTGAAGAAAGGCAACAAGGCCTCCAGGACCTGAAAATGCAACCAGTTCAGTCTGGAATCCAGACTATGACACAGAGGTTTGTAGAAACACTTTTCTGGATGGGAAGAGTGAAAGGTATTCTGGATTGTGTGATTTCAAGGTGGACAGACAAGGGCAAACCCAGTTGCAGTGGTTTTTAAAGCACAGTTTTGCTCTCTGCACAAATGAGTGCATTCACATCGCCCAGTCATGCTCCGGGCCAAATGTGCATGTTTCAGAGCCATGCCTGTAGTCTAGAGGTTTTTCTGCATTCACCAAACAGAACTTCATCTCCTGGCAGAAACCAGCTTCTTCCACATCAACCCATGAGTGTGCCGCTCTGTTAAACTGAGTACTCCTGCCCAAGCATCTCATAAGTCAAAGTAAAAGCAAGGGGATTGTACAGGCGTCTCTGAGGCTGGGATTTAAACCAAGCATTACAAAGTCTTGCACGTCTGTTGTTACTGATGGTGGCATCTCATCTGGAAGGAGCCCAGCATGTTTCTTACAGCCTGGAGAGCTGTGGTGCCAGCTAGAGAAGACATGGCTGTGTTTGTCAGCTGAGACCATGGAGTATGGTATCTTCTTCTCCATCCTCTCCTCCTGCAGCTGTGCTAATCTTTGTGCTTTCTCTTTACCAGTGCTTCCTCGAGCTCTGTGTTGGGAAACAGCAGTGGACAACCCTCTTTGGCTGAACTAAAATCAAGGCTGGAGGATGGAAGATAAAACCAATTCTCCCACAGTACTCAATTAGTACTCAGCAGAACTAATTGATGGACTGTTAAGAAACAATATGCAGCAATATCCACATTATAGAGTCATTTATGCAGGCCAGAAACCATACTTAAAAATATCTTCCAGTTCTTTTGCCACCCATTTAATTTCCAATCTAGGGAAAAAGAGCAGTGTGGGAAGCTGAGAACTTGATGATTGTCTCAGATTACTCAGTAGTCTCTCATTTGCTACCTCCATCTCTGTGATCTCAAGATAGTGCTAACACAGAGGATAAATGGAGGATATGCTGTATGTAGAGAGGTAACCAGATCTATTTATCCAGAGAAGCATCACACATTTTCTGCTAAAAGCCATTACTCACACAGGTTTTTATACTCCATGTCAAGTAGAGGATCCTAAGCCCTTTGATCACCATTTATCTGCAGTAGCTTTCTCATTGCCTGAACCCTACTGCTTTCAAGAAAATAACTGACTAGAAGCTCAGACAACTTGAAGACAGTATTTGGCTTTGGTACACGAGAATTTTGTCTTCAAATATGGTAAAGATGAAGCTGACACTACGAGCAACAGCTAGATGATGAGACTGAGGTGTGGTGCCCACTCCAGAGCCCTTTTGGGCTGGAGTTGCCAAGGTTGAACAGGACAAATGCAGGTGAGAGATGGCCAAGGTCACTCACTGTGATGCAGGAAGTGGGATGTTGTGATGTGGATGTTGGTAGGACAGGCTGCTGCCCCAGTGGTGGCTTCTCTGCAGCCTGAAGAATGAGACACCAGCTGCAGAGCCATGTATAAGAAATGCCACCCCAGACCATCTGGCTGCTGCCTATGGAAACATAGAAAGGAAGCAGCAAGATGGTTTGTGCTCAGGCAAGCTACCAGGAGACAGAGGGAGTCCATGCAGTCGTGTGATCAGCCTGAGCAGGAGCACCAGGAGGGTTTAGAGATAAAGAAGAGATATTCATACGGTTAAAAAAGATGAATGGGCTTCATCTAGGAAGAAGAACAGGCAGAGAATGAAATAAGAGCTTGCAATCATATGACACCAGAAAAAGGAAATCAACCCTGAATCTATTAGAAAGGCTCATCCTGAGTCTAACAGAGTAATACCTGCATTTCAGAGGGGTTCATCCTTGCCTCCCTCCATCCTGTGGGACAGGTGGGTGGGCAGGGAATTGTCTGAACCAGGGCAGGTCAGGGCACAAAAAAGCAAGCCCTTTCTACTGCCTATGTCCTACTTTAAACCTTGAAGTATCACCCCAGGGGACACAGCTCTGTGCTGACACTTCTACAACTTCAGTTCCAGTGTGCTGTGATGGCACAGCTCTGCAGAAGGCCACTGATCAGACCCAAGACTGAATCTGGAGGTGGACCATGGTGCCACAAGCTGGGTGCATGCAGTTGGAAAGTACTTTATTAGAAAGGACCCCAGTGCATGCTGTGCTGAAATGTGGCATCAAAACTTCCTGGGGCATCTTCTAGGGAAGAAAATACCAGGATGTGATATCGGACAATGAAGCAATGATAAAAGAAAAGCAAGTATTGGAGGGTAGCATATCAAAAAGGGTACCTCCAAAGATTGCCCAGAGAAACCAGTCTAGACTGAGAGGGCAAACCAGAAGCTCAATGAAGTGACCTAAGGTGAATCCCAACCTGAAATCCATCAGCGGCCTGAGGGAATAGCTGCCTGCAGGCAAGGAAGGGATGTGGCCTCTCTCATTTTATTTGCAAGTCTGGAGCAAGGAGACAAATATTTACTGGGATGTTTATTTGAGAACAAGTTGGTGGGAAGAAGAGCATGGCTGATATCAAAAGAATGCTCATTTGTGTCATAGTCTTTGGAAACAGTGTTTATGATTAATTCATCTTTCTATGACCAGTACTATCCACAGAGTGTTTGTTATTTATTTATTCATTTATTACCCTTTTCTGTATCCATCAGAGTGATTTATAACATGTAATGAACTGAAGATCATTAGTGCGTGACTGAAGAACTGGTACAAGCTTATCTGCAGGACATTGCTCGGCAAAGCACCAAATTCTCTTCTGAATTTATTTTTCCCCATCAATGCATCATCTAAGATGTGGTGTTTTCTTGAGCCTGGCCATTCCAGAGATGTTATTTCCCTTTGGGAGGCCCTGGTTGTTCAAATGTTCAGCAGTTGACAGCTGCCTGGAATGCACTACAAAAGGATTGAAGCCAACAATATTTCTATCTTTTCATCTTTCTAGCCTTAGACTGGATCAGGCACTGGCTGCTACTTGTTGCTGCTATTCATGACATAACTGGTGTTGCTGTGACCTTTTCTCTGTCTTATCTGATATTTGCAGGACGTTGTATAATTGAGGGGTTTATGTGTAACAATGTTTCTGGGTCATTTTCTCTGTTTCTGTAAGAATTTATCATTGGTGAAAGGTGCTGCAGAAATATACTGCAGCATGAAATCCTCTGGGAGGATCAAGGCTGAACAACTGCACACAGGATCACCTGCTCTAGCAGTATCAAATCTCTCACCCACAGTGCTCATGGTAGGGCATGTTGCCATCACAGCCACTTTGTCTAGTCACATGTTATCACTCAAAGCCCACCTTTGACATGTCCCATTGGGTCTTTGTGCCCAGATCCCTCAGTCTGACATTGTCCCTGGGGAGGGCATGGTTTCCCAATGCTTTTGGCATTCCTTCCTGCTCTGCGTATGTGTGACAGCCTGGGAGAGATCTCCCACTGCAGCCACTTGTCCATGCAGATCACAATGATGCTGGTGGAAATGGGTGAAAATCCACACTTCTGGATGTGATTTTTCCACTGGTAGCTCAGTGCCAGCTGCAGACCCATTGGATGGTGGAGACAGAGGCTCTGCAGCTGTGTGGGCTCTTCCACATCTTGTGACTACAAAAGCACCTGGCTAAGGGAGGAGAAATGAGTCTAAATCAGCTCTCAGTACACTTCAGACCAAGGTTTAACAGCAATTTTAACTTCAAAGATGGGACTGAGCCTATGTCTGAACACCCCCAAGCTTTGGATGAGTCTAGGTGTTGCTTCTATGTAAGCCCCTGAAGCAGCAACTTCATTTCTCATACCTCACTGTTTGAAGCATAAATCTTTGAAAACACTGCCTGAATTTATAAGCTGCAACTTCTGGGATTGTGAGATCTATCACTTTCTGCCTGTCACTGTCTGCAGCACCACACAGAATTTGAGTTATATTCCAAAATTTTTGAAGGCTTTATGACACTTTGTTTTGGAAAATAAAAACATCTTTAGGAAGAGTGTGTCACATCCCTTTCAGAGGCTGCATTCACAGAATCACACAGAATCACAGAATTATTGAGGCTGGAAAAGACCTCTGAGATCATTGAGTCCAGCCTATGACCTAACACCATGACTTCAGCTAAATCATGCCACTAAGTGCAGCATCCAATCTTTTCTTAAACACCTCCAGGGATGGCAACTCCACCACCTCCCTGGGCAGTCCATTCTAGTGTTCTATCACCCCATCTGTGAGGGAGTGCTTCCTAATATCCAACCGAAACCTCCCTTGGCACAGCTTCAGGCCATGTCCTCTGGTCCTGTCACTAGCTGCCTGGGAGAAGAGCCCGGACCCCACCTGAATACAACTTCCCCTCAGGTAGTTGTAGAGAGTGATGAGGTCCCCCCTGGACTCATTCCCAACACTCAGGGGAATATGCGTGTGTCCTATTTTGAGATAATTCAAACAGAATCCAGGTCCCTGAGGCAGAGCACATGCTTTTCACCAAAGGAGGTCAAGAGGCATTTCCATGCTGCAATTGTGTGGTACTGATGAAAAGCAAAGAAAACCTCAAGGAAATCTTGTCAGAATACAATTCCTATGGATAAAAGCAGGTACAGTCTGGTGGGAAACACTTCCTAGCTGCAGAGTCCTTCCTTTATGAAAATAAAAATGTTTTTAGAACCCTTATATGATGTTCTCTCCATATGGGTGTTATAACAGCACCCCTGAAAAGAGAGAAAAGAAACACAGTAAAGAATCACAGAATCACAAGTCTGTTGGCAGGATTGGACCTTCAGAGCCCATCATCCACGCTCCACCCCAAAGAGGGAGGACCAGAAAACTGTGTCAGGTTGGCTGTGGCTTGTCTACCTAAGTCTTCAAGAATTGCAGGGATGGAAAGCCCAGGGCCTCTCTGGATGATCTGTTCTAGTGCTGCATTACACTCTTGCTGGAGTTTTCCCTGAAGTCCAGTCTGAAATTCCTCCCATGGGTGGCTTAGTATGTATGTTGTCTCCCACTGCTGAGAAGAGTTTCATGCAATCACCTTTGCAGGTACCCTTCAGATAATTTCAGCATGATATTAGATTCCCTCTGAGTCTCCTTATTGCCAGAGGAAACAAGCCCAGCTCCTTCCACCTCACTTCATAGGCCATCTACCCAAGGTTTCCATTGTCCCCAGTTTCTCCCATCCACCATCAACAAGGACACCTAGCACAGAACACATTCCCTCAGGCATGCTCTCATCAGTAAGGAATAGAGTCATTAAATGCCATCAATTTACTGGCCAAGCTCTTCCTACAAGTGTTTTGCCTTGTTCACAAGAGTACACCACTGGGTCATGTTCGACCTGGTATCCAACACAAGTCCCAGGTCCTTTTCATCAGGGCTTCTGCTTAGCCCATTGGTTATGAGCCTGGGAAGGGGAATGAAGTTGTAGGTTTTTTTTGGCTCTGCAGATCCAAGAACAGCACCACAGAGCAAGCACTGTTTGGGATGCCCATTCCATGGCCTTCATACAGGTAAGATGCAGCCACTGTTGGAAGTGTCTCTGCACCATGCCTTTTCTGGAAGATGGCAGAGCCTTTAGCTCCAACTATGACCAGGTGAAGGGAAATATAAAGACAGCCATTCTGGATGACTACAGACCATCCAGCCATCAATCCAGTCTCTGGCAGTGGTCAAAAGCAGATGCCTATGGAAGTAGATAAGAACAGAACAGGCACAAAAGGACATCTTCCTAGACCACTGTCCTCACCTCCAGCAATGCAGACAGGGACTATCACAAGATCTTTAAATCTGTTTTCTATGCTGTTATACAATAGTTGTGTCTGATATACTAGGCAAGAGTGCTCTGACTGATGCTGGCTGAAATTTTAAGCAGATGAACAGAACCACTTTGGGCTTACCTCTGTGATCTCCATCCAGCTTCCAAATGGAGTGGTAATGATGTACACCTACCACAGTGAAATAATTATCTCAGCATACTATGCATCACTAATATTCCTTAACCAGTGTGAATCATATGGTGGACAGTAAGAGAATTGGTGCCCCAGGGAATCAGCGGGCAGCAAAACCGTTTCAGGCAGCCTGGCATTTCGGAGCTCACATGTCTCAGCATTGTCAGCACCGTGCTGGGGTGGTGAGGGATGGAGATGTCTGCTCCACCCCTTTCAGTCTGCATTGCTGGGAGGACTGGTGCTACCTAGGCAGGATGTGGTCTGTGCCAGACGGTGAAGGAAGCTGGTTAGAGGAAGAAAGAGTGGAAGATGTTCACTGCTGTTTCTGTTTAACTTTAGGAACTGATCCAGCTGAGATAATAACAGAAGAGTTCACTTTGCCATGTCAAATATGCAGGTACTTTGCAGTATTAAGATTTGATGCCCTGTTCTTATAAAACTGGCCCCTGCTTATTATGGGAAGAGAAAGTTGCCCATAAACAATGTTTTATTTCTTATTTAACATAAATTCTTCAGCAAAAGGAGTCAATCAATTTTTCATAAAGAATAAAACAAAGATAAGTGCTTGGGATCATGTGTGAGTCCCTGTCAAACAGAACCGATAAGTCTATGATGCAGTACAGGGAGTGTTTCTCAAGTATTGTCCAAGTGACCTTTTCGTTAGTTTGCCTTAAGCAGTTAATCTCTTTTTTTTCCAGGATACAGACTATTTTAAGTCCCATTACATCATACTTGCATTTTAAATATTAATTTTTCTTCCATGTCATGCCTAGGAGCATTTGGCTGGTTTTAACCTTTTTTAACACATTCCTCCCCATCTTGCTGAGTTTTCCAGCAGGGGCAGAGTTAAGGAGCTTCCAGGCAAATACTGAAAGTACTTGCTCACAGTGAGTATTTGATGGCTGAGGGGCGGGATGTGAAGTCCTGTGATTTAGGAAACCCTGCCAGGCCAGAAGCAGGGATTGGACCTCTCCAAAGGCAACCCTGTGATGGCAAAGAAACTACAGGGTCAATGAGTGAAGGCATTTACTGCCTGTGTGTGGGGTACCATAAACGGGAGAAACGCAGGCCCAAGACAGTGCGCCTCAGCAGGGCTCCAGCCTCACAAAAAAATACTTGAAAATTATTTAGAGGAAAAAAATGTGCTTCAAAAGTGTCACTGGCATGTTGTTGTTTCTGACTTGTAAATCACTTCAAGCTCCCTGTGTAACTTAAAAAGAGGTACTAGCTGCTACCTGCCAAAGCAGACCAGAGTCTTTTAAACAAAGCTGTTCCTGACACCATGCTGGTCCTTGCAATAGGTGTAAAAAATGTCTCAATAACACCTTCAATGTGTTCCCATCTCCTCTGCATTTGGATTCGCTGATCTCATGACAACAGTGCCCATGGCACAGAGATCAGCTCTGCATGGAGTTCACACTTTATTATTAGTCACAGTTGAAAGGACAATAATAAATCAACTTTGTTCTTTCGGAGTTACGGGTAAAACGGAGATCACAATATTTATAAGCAAGGTCAAAAAGGGTAAAGCAGGAACATGTTTTGTTGATATCCAGCAATCACACACACTGCCGAGCACTGGGAGGCTGTGCTCATCAAACCTTGACTGTCCAAAACTGGCTGGTCTCCCTTAGTGCAGGGGAGCTCCCACCAGGCTGCCCCTCACTTTGCACCATTATGCAAATGGTATCATTGCTCTGCTGCCCAGGCACCATCTGTGGCAGGGATTGACTCTGGGTTTCCAGCCCCTCACACAGAGGATCCCTGCACTGCTGCACTGGAGGACTGGTTCCTGACTACCTGAACGGACCCCGGGGAAAGGACTGGGCAACCTGTCTTCACCAGGACCAGGATGCCTTCCAGGTCCTCCTCATAAACCCAGTGGCATAGGCTGAAGGTGGGAACCCTTGTTTCTGTCTTGGTCATGCTTTCTGCTACTCCTCAACCAAACTTGCTATGGATAAGAGCTTCCATAGAAATACCCCACCACTAGATGACTATAGTTAGTGTAAGTTAAAATGGGTAATGCTTTTGAAGGCAGTCCAGAAAAGTCCATGGACCATGCACAAAACAAGGAGAATTAACAAGCCGGTGTTACACATCTAGTCTGACCCAGTCCCATGCCATCAATTCTGATTCCTCTGCAACAACAGTGGAATTCTTCAGTCCTTTCTTTTCTTGGTCTCAAGTATTTGGGATTGCTCCTGTGAACCTGCCACTGGGACAGCCCTAAGTCTAGATCCCATCATCTCAAGGCCCAGAGCACATCAGATCTGATCCAAAGAAGTTCTTCACCTCTGCAGAGTTTCCTCCTCCTTCTCCAGGGTTGGAGAAGAGAAGTTGATGGCTGGAGAAATCATTCACATATCTATTCTCTCAGGAAGACTGGTATTCAAGAAGAGAAGAGGGATTGTCCCAGATATTGACTGAAGGAGTCTGTGCTGGAGATGATTCCTCTCCATCCTCCCCTACAAGAAAAGTGTCAAATGGCTGAGACAGAAGACAGACAAACAGAAAGGAAGAGGAACCTGCTTGCCCCTGCATAGCATTATAGCCTGAACAGGGAATTCAAACAGTTGTGATATTTCTCTATGGAATTGCTGAGGTTTTTGTGCAGCATTTCTGCTTTTCATCCTTCCTTCTTGTTAATAACACAGAGTTGTTTTTTTCTTTATATTCATATTTTAGAAACACTTTTACAATTACAAGAGCACCTCTCCTTCCCTTGTTGTTACATTCATGAAAATTTAGTCATAAACTCTACCCTGGACCATTCTTTGGACAGATTTTTTATTCTGGGCTTCTGTTTCAAGCTTAATAAAAATATTTCCTTTTCAGCAATTACTTTTACACTTTTTTTTTTAGCCAAAGGAATTCCCTTCCTTCAGTTTTAGAACATATCACAATCCACAATCACAATCAAAGAGCACAGGTTTAAAAATGTAATAAAAAAAGAGCACTTCTTGTACCAGTCTAGGCTGAGTGTCCAGATCTGATGTGCTGGCTGCCACAGTACGGATCCCATCCAGCCCAGGAGTGCTTACACCAGGACCTCTCCCACAGTGATTTAGCCAACAGGGGGAGGGAGTTTAACTTAAAGGCACTTCAAAAACAAAAATACTTTCTGAATATGCAGCAAGTCATCTGAATGTTATCTCAAGCTAAAGAGCCAAACACTGTTAATTGCTACTTGATGAATTGTTAGCAAGCTGAACTTTCCTTATGACTCCAGGACCATCTTGCTAGCACCAGGGTCTTCCCAGCAAGCACCTTGCAGGACTTGACCCTCAGTGCCTCCCTGAGCACGGCCCTACCACTAAACAACTGCACTCCTGTGTATGTTATGCACCAGGAACATATGGACATGATCTCATACAGACTGTTGTGGCTGCTGCAAACACATGAAATGTAAATTGTGAAAGTGAAATTGGGAGGAGAGATAATCTCCACATTGTATTAGACAAAATACCAGTGTACATGCAGATAAGCACCAAGTGTGAAGTGTTCGGGGGGAGGAGATTTCACATTCCGCCTGACTCAATGGAGCCTTAAAATAGCACTTCCCACTGCAATATTTTAAACAAAGACATCCAAGGGATTATTAATACCACAAGACAGAAAACAGTTTTATGTATTCCAACACAGATGGGCAGCAAGGGAGCTTTGCATGTGTGAGCCATGGACAGGTGTATGTGAAGGCAACTGCTACAGGCAGCTCTGCCCTGCCCAAATGCCAGCAATGCCTGTGCTCAGGGGAAGGAGCCTGGATGGGAACTGGCTGCAGGTGCCTGTGGGATCTGTCAGCTTTTCTGCAGGCCCAGCAGAGGAAGAAAAGGATATGATGCTGCAGCAGTCATCTTACTGCTTCCAAATAGAGTGACTGCTCTGGGAGTTCAGGATGGGCACAGAAGGGCAGATGATATTGCCACACTGCAAACCCCTGCTCAGCATGCCCCATCCTACTAGGCAAAACGCTGCTCTTTTGGACACAGGCATGTGAAGCAAACAGGGACACGAGGTCTGATTTGGGGACACCCCTGAAACAAATGTCCTCTGCCTGGGAGTATATGGGAGAGCAGCATCCTCTCCTCTTGCAAGAGGAAGCTCTGCCTGCCTGGCAGATGCTCTTTTGTTCTGTACTTGCTCTTTTGTTCTCTAGCTGCCACCTGCACTGTGACCAGTCATGCCTGCTTGCCAGGAACAGATACAGGGGATCCCCCTGCTCTGGTAGGTATGCTGCTGTCCTCTGGGAGAACCCTCTTCTCTGTGGCCACCCCCATGCCCTGTGCTCTTTCTCAAAGAGCAGGGAAAGTTTGGCGACAGAGACCTCACTATGTTTTCAGCTGTTCCTTCACTGTCTCTGACCCCATTCCCACCATTCCCTGGAGCCATAGAGCCTCCAGATGCCATCTGCATGCAGTTTAAATATGTACACTTTGGGGTTTTTTTTATCTGGGTCTTGGGAGAAATAAGGAAACAGGAGGTGCATGAGCCACAACAACCAACTTCCCTTTTTTATTTTCCCTCTGCAGAGTGCTGTGCAGAATGCACAGAGCCCTTATCAAACCAAAAAGTCAGAGAAATGTCTCTGCATTCTGTATTTCTACCACTACCTTCTGACACATCCTGGGCAATACCAAACTGGAATGGACATTTGTAACATGATGGATGAAACGTCCTGGAACACTGAAGTCTTGCTTCCTACATGGAGGGAGCCACCCTCCAATGGATGGTGCAGGACCTGTCCCTGTCCCAGGCACCTGGGGCACCATAAGGCATAGAGCTGCACACCTTCTCCTCCTCTCATGACTCTACCAGTTGTGGCGCATGTTCCTCCTGGGTCTGTGGGACAACGGTGTTGGCCCAGCCCACACCAGTCTGCAGTCTCCCAGGGAGTAACAGCTAGAAACACACCTGGAATCTCAAAAGGTCAATGGGGCTGTGATGACCTGGAAGTGATCAAAAGCCATCTGAAATGTCCATGCTGTGCTACATCCTCTGTGCTCTCAGGCAGGGGAAAGGAAACCAGAAGGACCTTCATGAACAAATTGAACTAAACAGTCTGTTATATAAGGAACAGACCTGTAAGACCAAGTGGTGAATGCAAGAAGCAGAAAGTAATTCTCAATTCTCTGTTTTTCCAAACACTATAAACTGACTTTGGTCCTATTCTTCCATCACAGGCATTGTCAATAGTAATCTTCAGTTCCTGTGACGACCTTTCCCTTTTGCCAGCACAGCCACTTAGGTGGCAAAAGAGAGGTCAGGGAAATAGTGTAGGTAGAAAAAAAGAATTATTCAAAACTCTATATGTAAAGTTATATATATAGCTCTCTCTGTATATAACTATCTCTCTCTCTATATATATACTATATATCTCTTATATTTGTTATTTCAAACAATACAAGCCAGACAGATATGGTAACATTTCCTTCAAGGTTGTATATTTATTCTCATCATCTTTATTCACTAGTCTTATGAAACTCTGAATAATTAAATTTCACTAATGAGAAGCATTTGTGGTGGACTGGGTTAATGCTTCACAGACTAGAGACAGGATGTCCCCATCCATGGTAAGTAATACACTGCATAAGATGCAATTAATAGACCCAGGTACACATCTGAATGAGCCCTTATTTATTAGCATTTACAATTTCTTAGATGTGTGATCAGAGTATGATCAGTGGCTCAGTTATGGCAGCAATATAGCATCTCGCAAAAAGTCTGTGACAGAAATTAATTTATACAGGATAAAAGTTTTTCTGCAGACTGCTTCATATCAGTAAAACTTCCCAACATCTGGCTGGTGCGAGAGCTTCTGCAGGCTCTTCTGATTTTAATTCCGCTCCTTAGGGTGGTGTTGTAGATACAGTGGCCCTCAGGGCCCCTCTGCTGTGGAGTCCCTGCCAAAGTGGTAATGCCAGGATACTGATCTGTTTTCAGGGACGTAAATATTTAATTAATTTGGGTTGTAAGTACCAGCTCTTGATGTGATGTCTTGATGGAAAACCAGCAAGGTCTGTGACTGTTAAGGACTGTCAAATGTTAGTTTGATGCAGGTGCATCATATGCAGTCACAGGCACACTAGTTATTGTTGCAAAATTTAGCAGAGTTTCTGCACTGTGAATGATTTGTTCTTGTTCTTCAGTTTGCAATGTTTGGGGTGAAGCATTTGGCCCCATAGTTCTGGTTAATATCTCCACAAATACGAATAACCAGTATGTGTATTTATTTTTTCACATAAAAATATTATTGTCAAACTAAAATACAGTGTCTGTTATTACCTTAAAAACATTAAGGAAAGACAGAGTATTGTAAACAGACAAGCAGAAAGTGATCTATAATAAACATGTATTGAACCAAAACTTCTGCACAGCTCTCTCTGCTCTCTATCTGCATCACTGCTGACATATTTAACAGCACTTGCTGTCTTTGGTCACTCCCTGGTGCATGGCTCGCAAAGTGCCCACACCAACCCCTGGTGCATGTTGACCCGCTCAGCATGCAGGCACTGTGGGGACAACATTAAGTGGCTAATCTTTCAGAATGCACACTTTTTCCAGCTTGGATTCCTGACACCAAGCACACTCCTGGGACACTGTCCAAACACACACAGAGTGAAATCCTAAACTGTCCATGAGGTAGCATGCGCAGAGCAACAGACTGACAGAAACCCTGGCGAGGTGTTTCCAAAGCAAACATCTTATGTGCAGTGATAGGATCTGAGCTGGAGTTTTTTGCTGGAGTCAACCTCTGTTGTTTTCCTTATGGCAAATTCTAATGAACTCAATGGTAAAATATGGCATTTCCCAAACATCAAGTCTCCTACCCAAGATGAACAATCTCTGGTATGGGCCTGTCATCAAGCCTTCGCCTTTAATCACTCAACACATGTTTTCAATCCGTGTGTTCATATGGTAATAACTTCACTCAATTAGTTTTCATTTGTCAGACCAAATGCCCTTTAGGTTGGAGTATGCTGTAGGACTCTGTCCAGGCAGGTTATTCTTAGTAACAAATGAATTTACAAAGGAAAGACAGGTCTGCAGTTCAACCTTAGTTTTTATTGCCTGCACTGGTCCCATCACACATTATCTCTGGCCTTTCCTCCAGCCCCTTCCCACCCCAGCAGACATTGTCAGCTGCCCACTTTGCTCTGTGCTTTATGTAAGTTATAAAAAAAATGACAATGAGACCTTCAAACCCAGGTTTGGACCTGGAAATTCCCTTTCTGCCTCTTTCCGATAGACCCATGGCAAACAAAATCACGTGTCTCATCAAGATCTTGACAAATCCAGCAGAACTGGGCTTGCAGATGCAAAGGGTGATGTGCAATGAAACATGTCACTGTCACTGCCGGAATACACTTGGTCTTTTCAATACCCCCTTTGCCATGCTTTGACCTTATAAAGACTGCTAAGGGCAATACAGCTTCTCTATAAATAAAGGCAGCAGGAAAGTGGAGGTGAACTCTCTGCAGCCACAGTGAACACCATGGTGCAACATCACTGTCATCCCAGGCAGCTACAGCCTGTTCCTGCTACTGCAAAGCAGGAAGCTGTGTTTAAGTAATATTGTTTAGTGAACAATAGAAAGGTAGTTCTTGTGAGGCAACTGAAAAGGAAAAATTTCTATCAAAGTTGTCTCAGAAAGCAGCTTCAATGAGAACTATATCAATGTTAAATCTCTGCTTTCTGCTTTCCTTTGTGATGCTGCATTTCTGAGATGTAACTGTGTGCTCAGGTTCACGCAATTAATACTTTGAGCTCTGCATCCTCCTTATCAGATTTTCCATAAAAATTAATGCATTGCATCTCCTGAGCAGGAGCAGGAGGAGCAGGACCCCAGAGGAAATAGTCGTTGACTGCCTTGTGAATTACTAGTAAGACAGTTGTTTCATGATGGTTTCTCCTTGCCCTGTGCTGATCACAGATATCAGCCTTATCTTCCAAAAGGCTATTTAAGCCTATATATGGTCCAAAGATCATTGGTCCAGCATATTTGTTTTGCTAGAATAGCTAGGGCCCATCACTGACTCAGTGGGGTGGAGAGAGAACACTACAGATGGATGAAATTTCTGAAGTTATGGAGCCTATGAACTTGAATATGAGGAAGTAATTTGTCCTTCTTAAAGAGAGGAGAGTGAGAGACAGCAGTAGAAGTATCAGGGATAATAAAAAAGCCCGAGAGTCATCGCACAGTCCTTAAAGATGGACAAGAGTGGGAGTTACCTATTCAAGTATAGGTAGAACAGTATTTCCCACAATCTCCTTTCTCTGTATCATTGCATAGAGGAATTTTGGGCTTTCAGTCAAGGGAGGATGCACACAGGGAGATAATATACATCGGCCATGTTAGCTTAGCTGTAACCAACCCTTTCTTTTACAAGTACTAAGTGTTATGAATCACAACATAATTGATGATGTTCTAAGTTACACTAAGGGCAGTTTGCAGTTCTGCTGCTTCACTGTCATTAAGTCTCTGAAGGATCTGTTTTATTTTTCATACAGAGAAAAGCAATTACAGAAGTGTTTGAATCACGATGGTTGTGCAGCTGTCTCCCTGTGCAGGTACCAGCCAGACCCTTGTTTCTTCCTGCTCATGCCCCAGCTCTGACTAAAGGCCTCTTCCAAGCTCTTAATTGCAGGCAGTTGCCTGTCCCTGGTCTCTCCACACATCCATGCACACAGTAGGGTTTGATCTGCTGCTCACTCTATAGACTGATCTCAACCAGCCTGTACATTTGCAGTGATCTGCAGCACCTTTCAAGGGCACCATAGGGACATTTAAGAGCAAAGTCTCCCTTTCAAGGTATGACAGGGAAGGGAAAAAATGAGAGGGTCTACTCTGTGCTGTGTTTTTCACAGGATACAAGAACAGGGGTGTTGGGGAGCAAATGTTTTGCAATTAGTACACTCAATATCAACCAGAAGTTCTAGATCTACTCTAGTGACTGAGACCCATGTCCTGCCTAACAGGAGCAAGGCAGAACTGGGACCCATATATATTATTTACAAGTGGAAGAACTCTTCTAGGTGCGACTTGGCTGGTTCCCAATTGTGATGGGTGTTTAATGGAAAGAATAAGAAGGAGAAGGCAGGTGGAAGAAGCAGACGTTTCTCTTCAGTGTACACTGGCTCACTTGGAAGGTTTTGGCCAGTGCTTGAAGTATACACCTGAGGAATATGAAACGGTTTTCAACTTACTTCCACCAGTTTATTCTTGAGTTTCTGAGGTCTCTGTCAGAAAGCACTGTTGCAATGGCAGGGGTGGTTTCCAGATATTGAACAAAAATATTGTTAAATTGAAAGAATTGCAAGTGGTTTAGTTTACACATCTTACTGCTGATTTACAAGAGCAGAAATACAAATTAAAGAAGGAAAGTCTCTGTATACTGTTTAAACTAATGATTTGCCACAACCCTCCACTGCTTAATGAAAATCTGAATTAGTCCATATTGAAAACACAATATATGTTGTCAGAATAATTATTTTTCTTTACCAAAGGGGACTCAGAGTGCACATATTCAAACAAATGCCTGTCCGAAGTAAATCCATTAATATACATATCGTCATAGCATTACATCAAAGCTCAGATATAAATCTGTCCCTGAACTGCCTCTGACATTAAAAAATGGAATAAAAAATTTGTTTCCTGTTTGTTAATAAGCAGATTTTTTTTTCAAGGACATATAATCCCATCCTATTATTTTCCGAGACACATTATACACAATATTAAAGTGGTCATGTTTGATTTCTATGTTTTGATGAGATCTAAAATGCAACTTTGCATAAGAATATAATAACTTATGGAAGGCAAAGTTCCCATTGCATACTTGTACCTATGAACTGCCCAGAGCTGCTTTTCAGTGTGCCAGGAGAAGCCTAAAGAAAGCGCAGATTTCACTATGCATTAAAAGCACCAGAATGTTCTTATTTTTAAAAATCATTAGTTTGGCCCTTTTCCCAGGGTGATTTCTGAACTGGTTTTGGATCATAGCTGACTACAGCATCTCTTACTATTGAAATTAAACCTTTAGGACAACCTTTGCTACAGGGCTGTGATCTGTTGCATGGAACATCTTTCAATCCATAGCTCTAAGCAGGTAATTCAGCCAGAAACAGCAGATTTTCATCCTGCTCTGTTTTTTCCTCTGCCTGAGACTGTAATCTGACATTTCCTGACTGTTTCTGTAAACACTCTGTCCCAAGCAGTTGTTACACTCCCTGTGTCCCACAGCAGCCTCTGACTCCTCTCCTTTTTCTTTTGGTCTCGGATGCCAACTTAAAAAAGACACCCTGAAAATCTTATGTCCTTGGCTTCTCAGGATGTACCAGATCCATCAGCATCTACGCGTCAGTTTGTTGATAAAGAAACTCCTGAACATGCTTTGAACCAGACGAGGCTTCTTGAGGCATGTCTTCTGATAGTCTGATATTACATGTCCTGACAGATTCTCTGATGGTGTGATCAAGGATGCAGAGCCATATTCTGAGATTTTTTTTTTTTTCTCATTAGAGGGACATTTTCAGCCTCTTGCATTGCTTGTTCAGATAAAGTAAAAAATTCTGTATTAGACCCTTCCTTAGCTTTTGAGCATTTATAACTACCTTGCCACTCACAGCAGCGGTGTACCAGCTGGGTTAGAGCTTATGCTGGGAATAAAACATGCCTATTGTCCCACCAGTCCACAGAGGCTTCTGAACAGGTGCCTTAAGGTGACTTAAGAAGAAACTACACCTTGGCTTCATTTTGTTGTTTTATTGTACATAAAACAGAAATCCATCAGCAAGTATTAAGAACTTGCAGAGGTGGGGACATTGAAATGGCCTCATTTTGCTGAAAAGAAGCAGGGTCAGAAGCAGAAAGTCACTTCTTCCATATTTATCAGATAATTAACAGGACATCTGGGAACATCAGCCCTAACTTCCTAATGGGAAGAAAATGAGTGTTTTGTTTAGGAGAAACTGGCTTGGGTTCTTCTTTTTTTTTTTTTTTTCCTCAGCAAACTGGAACTGAGTGTCCTGACCATGCCCATTTTGACTTCAGCCCTGTAGGACACTTCCAGTATCTCCTGCACATTGGGCCGATACAGGCTATTGCCTTTAGAGAGGTGAGAAGCTCTGGGAAACTCAGAGGAAACCTGTGCAGATGGCTGTGACACAGAGTCATTTTGTGTTGTTGTTTTATGCTCCAGGTGAAGCCAGATTTCTGTGTGGTATGTGCCTTACAGTTATATACCAGCAAACTTTCCCCAGCAATTCTTGTAGTCTGAGATGTATGAAAACACACATACCCAGAGTGCAGACACCCAGTGAAACTAGAGTACCCCTGTGATGTAACAAATCTTCCTCTAGCAACAGACCGGGAAGAGGAATGAAAGAAGGACATCAAACCACTGCTATTAGTAAACTCACAGAGCTCACAGTGTGCCCATGCCATGTAGAAGAACGTGAACAGAACAAAGACCCCAGCAGGAATGATTTATCTCTGACAGGGAGTCTGTTTCAATTCGAGTTGCTGTAAAGTGGCTTTTCTACTGGACAAACTCCTTGCCAGCAGCTCTTGGATGTTCAGCTGTAGCTTTCTGCCTAGAGGGCCTGCTGGAGACTATCTCCACAGCACTTGCTGCTCCTGCCTATAAATAACATTTCAGATGTCCAGGCCACACAGTCACACTGCAGGAAAGGTCAGGCATAATCGTCATCACCCAAAGAGATCACTCTTTACGACTGCCTCACGGCTGAGGCTTGTTGCCTGGACTTCAGCCAGTGCTCCAGATCTTATCAGGGCTGGATCTCACTGGGAATTTTCTGATGAAACAATTTTATTGGAAAATGCTGATTCATAGACATCAAAATGTTTCATGGAAGTACACCATTTTTTATTAATTTACAAGGAAACCCAGACATTATTTGGATGCACTAGTGACTGGTCTGCTGCTAAGGTATCTCATGGTTTCCAGTGTGTCTGCTTTCAGGACAACTGTGTCCCCTGGACTGATTCAAACACAGGAGCCTGAGCACTTCAAAGGCCTCTGATGGCCTTGCTCTGATCTATCTCTTGGCAGCTCTTGAACCTCAGCATGAGATGGGCAGTGGGGGTTTTGAGCTCCATGCACTAAAGCTCTGGGGAACCCTAGGTTCTCGGGGACTGTGGGCTGACACCATCTTTCTTTCTTGGAAAACAGGACAAATTCTTTGGTCTCTTTACAGAAATATGGAATTTTTTTTTTTTTTTTTTTTAATGACAATAATCCACATATCTGGGCACAGCTTTCCCACTCTGGGCAAATATCTTCAACATCTCAGAACTTTACTTGGGCAAAGCCCTGCTGTACCTTTCAGCCTGGCATAACAACCGTACTTGCAGCCTACCTCCATGACTTCTGCTTTGCTCACATATTCCATTAATTCATGACAGCAGAGAGAAACAGACCTAAACATCTGTCTCACTGGCCCACCTCGAGATCAGCTGGGAATGGCCCATCCATCAATAAAAATTATCCAGAATGATTCTGTGACCAGCTTCCCAACCTCTTGGTCCTTGGCAGCCCTTCTTCACATGGGCAGAGAAGCTCTGTGCTGCAGGACATCTTGGTGGTGTTGTACTGTCATGAAAAACAGAGACCTGCACTGGGGTTTTGCACTGGCAGACCATCTCTGCTAAGACTGCATTGGATTAAATTTTTGGGCTGCTCCCATTCACTCTGTATGCTGGAGCCTTGCTGCTGCTGGTGCCCTTGAGGACTGGTCTTTCCAGGTGGGTGTATCCATGCAGGACAGTCTACCAGGGTTCTGCTACACATGGCTAGGCAATAATGTGTTCACCATCCTCATGGCCATGTTCCTTTCCTTTAGACCCCTTCATGACTGCAGTCAGTTTGGTCTGTGATTTTTAAGGACTACAAGACCCAAATTTTACCCCCTTCTAGAAAATAGTTTAATGAACTTCAGATGTGTATTTGATGCAGAAAAGCTTAGGTCTCTAAAGGAAACAGACCATAGAAGTTTAAAAAAGAAACCCTAATACACTGTTCACAGTGTTCTCTTACCCTCGGTCCAGCAAACTTCAGTGCCTCCCTTGGTGACAAAAGTTCTGCACAGTCTTATCTGGGTGTAGAGAAAAATTGCTTTCTTTCCATCACCCTATATCTGCCATTGTGTCTGCTTCCGGCTCCTCAGGCTTTCCCCATCTCTACTCCAGCACCCATCTGTGTCCTGTCTCTCCCTCATGGTCTCCCCTCCTCTCCTCACCCCTCCCCACCCCAGGGCTTCATCTGCCCAAGGGCAGGAGCCAGGATGTGAGAAGCTCCTTGCAAGTAGTGAGGGGAGGAAATGTGGGGACCAAAAGGATGTGTCTAAACAGCAACTGTGAGAAGGAGATGCAGGAAAGATTATTGCCAAGGCAGCATCACTGAATTTATGGGTGAGGGAAGCTTATTAAAATGAAACAAAAAAAAGAAATTAATTAAGACCCAAAAAAAAGATTCAGTCTGAGCAAAGTATCATTCTGATTTGTTTTGCACACATTGTACATGATGAACTGTGAAGTGCTGGAAAGGCACAAAGAAGTAAGCCTGTATTTCTTTCTGAGTGAGTTAAGATTAAACTTTAGATTTCTTCTATTTTTATGTAAATAAACTTGAAATTACTAAAATGCTCTCAGTCAGCTGTATTGGATTATACTATATATGGTTAACAAACTGACCTGCATCCAGAGCTTCCATAATGTTTTATTATTGATGGAATCAATATGGGATTACACCTTGTGCTGGGTGTTGCTGGTCTGTGCAGGTATAAACTTTCCATCAGACACCACATATGCCATCTTCTGGCTTTGCCTATTCCCTCCAGCAGGGTGGACACCTGAGATTGAGGCTGAAGGAAACCATGTGCAGTGGAAGGGTGCTCAGTGCCCATGGTATTTCTAGTCACATCCTGAAAGGAGTCCAGGCTCATTCTGGAATTGCTAGGGGGGTCTCGTCAATCAGGAAGGAGCAGTGTTAGCCTCTATTTTCCTCTGCCTTGATCTTTACTGAAGACTGTACTATATCCAGGATAGGGTCTGAAAAGGGCATTTCAATGCTTTCCAAGCTGGTGGTGCAAAACTTTTAGAAAGGCACACTCGGAAAGAAGCTCTCAAGAGTACCCCTTGTCACTCCCCCACTGAGTCCCCTTGTCTTCTTTGTTCCCTTCCACAAAATGGAGAAGAAACTTCTTTTGTTTAATAAGAGATGAAGTTGGAGGGGGCACATGCATGCAGCAGAGCAGGATTACAGCTACATTTTAAAAAAGAACTTAGAAATAAATCCATCGAGAATTAGTCAGGAATGGCCTACTTCACATACAGTATGTACAGAGCAAAATGTTCTGCAGCTTTTTTGTGGAAACAGACCTGGATCACAAGCCAGGTCAGGAGCATTGGTGGTGCTGTGGAAGCGTGAGAAGGGTGAGCAGTGGGCTGGTACAATGCAAACTACAAAACAAATCACTGAAACCTCCTGCTAGGCTCAGCATGGGCATGTGCTCAGCTTGAGATATGTGTTCTGCTATGTGTCACATCAGGAAACATGGGAAGAACCGAAAGGACAGAAAGAGACACCAGAACTCTAGAAAGTAAGACATTTGAGGGAAGACACAAAGACTGAGGGTCAGTCTTGAGAAAAATGGGCAGAGGGGAACACAGATCAGTTTTTAAAACTAGAGAAGACTACCATGGAAAGAATCACACAGAATCACAGAATCATCTAGGTTGGAAAAGACCCATGGGATCATCGTGTCCCAACCATTCACCCCATTCTACAAGTCCACCCCTAGACCATATCCCCCAACACTACATCTAAGTGATTCTTAAACACATCCAGGGATGGCGATTCAACCACCTCCCTGGGCAACCTATTCCAATATCCCACCACTCTTTCCATGAAGAATTTTTTCCTAGTGTCTAGTCTAAACCTACCTTGTTTCAGCT